>JAKTRP010000002.1:61750-251742 GCA_030579735.1 Starmerella floricola | reverse complement strand
CCAAATATGTATTATCTTCATGGGTAACGAGCTGAAGCATAGTGATGGGAGAAGGAGCTGTTATAGTGGTCACAAATTTTTTTTTTTTTGGGTTCAAGACTATAAGTCAAGTGAGACACATTCGCCCCTACTGCTCATAATCATGGCTACTTGCTACATATTACTGTATAAACTTAATAAACCCTCGGGTAAATTACATGGTATGGTACGTGTACCAGCGAGACCTCCATGTGCTCTAACCCAGTGTCTAAACCCGAAACAGCATAGAAAATATGGCATATTGGGCTCTTGTCCCATATGTCAGAGGAATACAAACAATAAAGAGCATCAAATGCTTGGGACTTAGCGTATGTATCACACATATGAAGCGATTCGAACCAGACGCCCGACAACCGTAGCTATCTTATCAAATTACTATATCCAGCTGAAGCCCTTCAATTAATCGAAAAACACCACAGCCGATCTCCCTATGTCCTTCATAGAGAAGCCTAACGAAGCAGAGCTTCTCTCACCTGCCTGTGGTGCCTGATGCCGGCTGGCGAGCCACTTACTCAGCAACCACGGCCCACTCGTCTCACGCGTTCGGCAAAGCCCAACACATACACACGCTCTGCTAAGGACCGGGCGAGATGGGGTCTCTAAAGTCATTCATAAAGAGCGTGCGAGCAGCCAAGACTCTGAAGGATGAACGGAATGTGATTCAAAAGGAGAGTGCCAAAATCAGGTCGGCCTTCAGGGACCAGAAGGCATCGCACTCGTCGCGAAGAGAGAACGTAGCGAAGCTGCTGTATCTCTTCACTTTGGGCGAGCGCACGCATTTCGGTCAAGTTGAGTGTCTTAAACTGCTGGCCAGTCCCCACTTCACGGACAAGCGCCTTGGCTATCTGGGCACAATGCTCCTCCTAGACGAGAATCAAGAGGTTCTTATGTTGGTTACAAACTCGATCGACAACGACCTGAACCACCCGAACCAGTACGTCATCAGCCTTGCTCTAACAACACTCGCGAACATTGCCAGCGAGTCCATGGCTCGAGATCTGTTCCAAAGAGTAGAGAAACTCATGACCTCGAGCAACCCATACATCAAAAAGAAGGCGGCTCTGTGTGCCATGCGGATCCTCACGCGTGTTCCCGATTACGAGGACATTTTTGTTGACCACGCCAAAATGCTGCTTACTGATAGCAACCACGGC
Organism: Starmerella floricola; assembly: GCA_030579735.1. Classification (NCBI taxonomy): domain Eukaryota; kingdom Fungi; phylum Ascomycota; class Dipodascomycetes; order Dipodascales; family Trichomonascaceae; genus Starmerella; species Starmerella floricola. The sequence continues at coordinate 250,549 of JAKTRP010000002.1, read as the reverse complement.
GTGCTGCTTTGCGGAGCGAGCTTGGCAACCGACATGATCGATGCGAACCCCGAGCTTGTAGATAAGTTTGCGCCCGTGCTTCCTGAAGTGCTTAGTGCTCTAAAGAAGCTCAGCTCAAACGGCTTTGCTCCAGAATTCGACGTGGGCGGTGTGCCTGATCCGTTTTTGCAGTGCAAGCTGTTGCGATTGCTGAGGGCCATTGGCCAGGACAACGTCGAGCTGAGCGAGCAAATGAGTGACTTGCTGGCTGCCATTGCTACAAATACCGATAACTCGAAGAACGTGGGCAACGCCGTACTCTACGAGTGCGTACTGACAATCTTCGGCATCGATACCGGACCGGCCCAGTCCGACTCTGGGTTGCGCGTGCTTGGGATCAATATACTGGCGAAGTTTTTGACAACTAAAAGCATCAACACGCGGTACTCTGCGCTCAATACGCTGTTAAGAGTTGTTGAGCTCGAGCCGGCTGCTGTGCAAAGGCACAGACAAACGATCCTTGATTGTATTTACGACCCCGATATCAGCATACGCAGGAGGGCCCTTGAACTAAGCTATCTGCTCATAAATGCTCAGAATGTTCGGCTCATGGTGCGCGAGCTTCTGAACGCGCTCGAGACTTGCGACGCCGAATTTAAGCCCCAGCTCGTGTTCCAAATAGCCCTGAACGCCGAGCGGTTTGCTCCGAACGTGAAATGGCACATCGATACCTTGCTCCGTATGTTTGTGCATGCGGGTAATTACACGAAGGAAAATGTCCTTAGTGCATTCATTCTCTTGGTGATTAATGCTCCCGAGCTACAGCTATACGCAGTCCAGCATGCGTATGCAGCTCTTCGCAATGATTTCAGCCAAGAGGGCCTGAACATTGTCGCCATCTGGTTGTTGGGTGAGTATGGTGACATTCTGGTAAAGGGAGGCGCTTTCAAAACGGAGGACACTGGCGACCAAGCCATCACGCCGAACGGCCACGAGGTTGTGGACATGATTTTGAAGGTTCTTGCGTCGCCCTACGCGAGCATCAACGTGCAGGAGTATGCGATCAATGCGCTTGTGAAGCTTAGCACACGTCTTAAGGAGGCGCGAGACGTTGAGACGATTCGCAAGTCAATTGAGAGCAAAGAGATCTCGCTGGACGCGGAGATCCAACAGCGAGCCATCGAGTATTCGGCACTTTTGACCCAGGGAGGCTCGCTGCGCAAGGGCATCCTCGCAAAAATGCCGGCCCCGGAATTCGGCGATGACCTTGAAGCACAGCATGCGAAGGCCATGAGCAAGGCCCTCATCAAGCGCCGCAGACGGCCGGCCACGGCACCGACTACTTCATCCTCGGCCGTTGCATCAAGCAGCGGGAGTGCAAACAAAAGTGATTTACTTGATCTCGGTGGTATTGATGCACCCCCCAGCAGCGAGGCCTCGGCCGCGGCTTCAGACTTACTGAACGACATTTTTGGCTCAAAACCGCCTGCTAGATCCTCGGGAGCACCGACCGCACCCGGCACAAGCCAGGACATTCTCTCGCTATTCGGCTCTAAGAACGCATCTATAAACTCGAGCTCGCCAGCGAATATGGCGGCTACTCCAACAGCCGCAACGAACAAGAGTGCTTTAGACGACCTGTCGAGCTCGATTCCAGTGCCAGAATCGCGTCCTGATCTGCACGAGGCATGGTCTAACGACGTGCTCACGCTCAGTTTCGCGGGCGAACGAGAGCGGCCTGGCCAAGCCTCGATCACTGCGTATTTCGATAGCAAGAAGCCCGTTACTGAGCTAAATATGCAGATTGCCCTGCCGAAATCACAGCAGCTAACACTGCAAAGTATCTCGAAGTCTGAACTGGGCCTTAACGACTCTGCCACGCAGAAAATGAGGGTTTCTGGGCCAGAAGGCGCGAAAGTCAAGCTGCGACTGCGGCTTTCTTATAAAATCAATGGTAATTCGCAAACGCACCAGTTTGATTACAGCGAGCTGCCTAAAAACCTCTTGTAATAAAAAACATATACTATTTAGTCCTCATTGCCTCCACGAACTTTAGCCTTGCCGAGTTGCGAGTTGCAATCGCCATGCGAAACGCCCTGGAATCTAAGACATGTGATGCTGGGCCGTAGTGGTATTGGTGGTGGTGGGCCATGTTTGTGACTGCGGGCCAGGGTTTCTGATCGAGCTAATCTATGGCTGCAGGAGAGTAATAAGCAAATGCCTAACCCTAAAAGATATTGAAATCATAGGAAAGATCGCCATTACCCTCCCACCACCCCTCAGCCAACCTGTACCGCGAGCGAAAAAGCAGTGGAAACCAGTCGTAATTCTGAACTCAGATCGAATTGAAGCACAAGTGATCGATAACAATCAGGAATACCCCAGAATTGAACCTCCCCGAAGGATTAGGAACCTCTCGAACACACAACTCCACTAGGCAATCATCGCTAAGCACTGGCCATGAAGCGGGGTGCCGAGGAGAGCGACGTATACGACTTCAAGTCGATGTTAGATGAGTTCAATTCTCATATGGACCGCCCGCCAATGCTTCTCAATAAGAGACGCAAGTCGAGAATATGGCTGCTCCGCAAGTCGAAACGAAGCCCGTTTACGAGCAACCGCGAGTTTACACACCAACACGCGAATTTCGGAACCCCCCCAGGGCGCATGGGCTCTACCGTACTGAGCACGCCCCCTGAAAGTCCTCCGTCATTGACTGTAGAGTCTGGTTCTAGTAAGCGAAGGAAAACGAAAGAATTCAACTCGCAGACAATGGAGGACTTCTACTGTGGAGACCAGTACGAGATTGACTTCCGAAGACGAGACCTTTGCTTGCAAATGCAGCTGCTGAAAACATCAGATAACGAAAAAGACTACGAAGATGCACTAATCTGGAGCTCGAGCGAGAACGAGGATGAGGACGAAGACGACTCTTGAGCAAACTCAACTAGCCAAAAGCGTCTTGCTGCTAATAGTCCCCAGAACTGGCGCTGCCGATAGTCATCAGAACTGGCTCGCTTTGCAGTCGAATTCCTTGTTAGTTTCACTGCCTTTCTTAATTGATTCCCAGTTTATTTGAGGCTGTCGTAACAAAAGATTATGCTGCTGCATATTTATTACCAACAAATTTCCCTTCACACACAGCACATCGATTATTTATAAAAGTACTTATTCAATGACAACGATATCTATACTCTCAATATGATTTCAGGCTAAGATAATTGCTGTTGCTACCAGGCCCCAGGACTCCAATGTCTCTTGTGAAAAGTAACGTAAGGAGCTACTACTCCTGGGCTTTTGACGGAAAATCCCGATGGCTGCTGCTTTTTGTGACTCGATTGCCGGGCATGTAATGCGACGAAAATCCATGAGGAACGCGTGTTTGTTTCAGGTCCGGCCCTGCGTATGGCCTATGTGCGCTCTGCATGTGCCAATCGAAGGACGTCACGTACTGGTCCCAGTCAGGCGACTGCGGTGGAGGTACCTGCTGAGGGAAAGATCGACGTATTGGTGAGAAACCAGTCGAGGCAAGGCCAAAGTTGAAGGGAGAGGCCAGTGAAGCAACCACTGGCGGTTGTTGAGTAACCTGTGCGCTGGAGTCGAATAAGACTGCGGGCCGGTTCGAATACGCAAACTCAGTATACCGGGTCTCGAAAGATAAACCTGTGTCGCCACCCGCGTACCTCTGGTAAGTTTGGTCCTCCTTCGCCAAAACATCCAGAGGGAAATCAGTTGGCTCGGCGGAGTCGTGATTCACGAGCTCTGCTTCTTGAACCCATGATTGGCGAGGGCCCCGAGGAGGCAAGCGCGACGGCCACACATTTGCATGTTTCTGGGCGAGTACCGAGGGTGGTCGGCTGTTTGTACTACTCGTGCTCGTGTTTGTGTTCGCAGTTGAAGCGTCGTTAGTTGTGTACTCAGCTGGTGAGGACCGGACAACTGGCTTGTGGTTCAAAGACTGGGGAGTAACGAGACCCACGGGGATTGTTTGCCTTGCCGGTGTTTCGGGATACCAGGGGCTGACCATAGCCATTGGCTCAAACGACAGCTTTTCGCGCGACTGCAGCGGGGTGATCGGGTACTCGCTACCGGTCTGATACATGCCATCATTGCGCTGATCCTCGGCATGCGAGATAGGAACATTCGCACCAACTTCGCTCACGACAGCATTGACACTCTTCAATGGTGTCGTAGCTTCATGCACGAGCATGGCCAAGAGATCGGGGAAGCCCTCCATGATATGTGGGAGCTGCTCCGACAACGGGAGAGCGCTGTCATACTTGAATGATACAGCCGGCTCCCGAACCGCTACAGTAGCACTTAAGCTCGAAGGTGCTAATGCGTTGCTGTTCCCCGTAGCTGCATGGCCCTTTGCGGCGGCCTCTTTCTTGAGCTCGCGTTCAAGAGCATCGACAAAGAGCCGTTCGTGCTGCACTGAGTGCCAGAAAAAGATCTTCTGCTTTTTCTTCGTACGCACACAATGGCGCTTGTACAGGAAATCCAGGAGCTCTGATTTCGGGTTCTCGAGCATGGCGTCAACGTCGATTTTCAGATTTCTGAGATCGGAAAACACGCCCTCCTCGAACTTCTTCCTATTAATAACGTCACGGCCGAAGAGACTGAAGCGGTAAACCAAACACCTCACTATATCCGTACCGGTTATGCAAAACAAGCGGTTCCAACGAACACACGAGATTTGCTCATCTGTAGGGAGACGGTACTGGCGAATAATATCAACATCGGTGAAGTGAATCGGGGCAGCGAGTAAAAACTGCTTGAGACTTACGACATTCTGCAGCGCTTCTCTAACTCGAACGTCCTCTGCTTTGTCCTCGAGTTCTTCTTGCTGTGTGTGGTACGATCCAGACTGACGTTGTTGTTGTTGTTGTTCACGGTTCTGTTGTTCATGGTGTTGCCGATCTGGGTGTTGTTCTTGGTGGTGGTGGTCAGCACTACCACGGTGTGATCCAGTATGCTCGGATACGGGAACCGGCGAGACACTAGGAGGGGATGGGATTGAGTTTGAAAACAAAGGAGATGCTATTTGAGTGAAAGCAGAACCGCTCACGGCATTATTTGAGATCTGCTGCGCAATGTCTAATGGTAACGACGGAGCCGAGTTCGAGAGCTCATATTGTTGAGGTTGCGAGGATCGATATTTTTGTTGCGACGGTCCGGAGTAATCGGCGTCGTGTCTGTAATCGACAGTCTGCATTGTGGAACCGTGTTTCTGACGAGCAATGTTTCTCACGAGGTCGATTGCAGTGCGAGGCGCTGAAACTAAGGATTACCGACCAAGTGGAAACAATGCAGAATATGAGACTTCTTATGCGATGGGCCCTATAGCTGCAAGCAATCGAAACAATACAGGGTGCGGGAAAATACGTGTATTTTATGTTTGGTTGAAACCGCGCACAAACTTTAATTAGGAAAGTCACAATCATATACGTATATAATTAACACGTCCCTATAAGTTGTTGTTTTAGCATTGTAGAGTGCACACCCTAAATCCTCGGTAGCGAAAGGTTTCACTTCTGCAGCAGTTGTAACATTATGACCTTGCATTTCGAAACAACCGGCGCGGCCGAAACGCATTCCACTCGCCATTCTAGGACTGGCAACAATCGATAGGGCCAGCAAGTAAATATGCAGTAAATATGCACGAGACAGTTACGCTAAACACGGAATTAAGAGGAGTGAGAACAAATGGTTTTCATTACTGGCCACCTCTAAATAGTAATTTTGGACCGAGACCGCATGCACGGACACGATTACGCATGCGATCCGAACATGGCGGGCAGCCGTGCCAGTGCAGTATTTACGGCGCGCGTTATTGGACCAGTGCAAACACAGATTGTTTGTCCTTTTCACGCCTTTTTTTTTAAAGAATATGCGCATGAACTAGCTTTAATTGTATATCCTGCATTAGCTTCGCGGGGCTGCATTAGCGGTCATGTTAGGGTAATGCACATAGCGCTGTAGCTGATGCGTGTGCGTCTAGAACGCAAAACGCCAATGTATCATCATAGACGGCGCATCACGTCCACGAAACAGGCACACACATCTAGACAAGCATGAGGACACACATGTCTTAAGATGTATCAGGTGCCAACGGCAAGCTCGTACCGTGTTTCGCAGAGCCTAAGCTCGAAAGCCAGTTTAGAGCAGGGTATATATGTATGTGTATAGAAAGCTAGCGAGCGAGCGAGCCACTTGAAAGCAAGCAATGCATCAGCTTCCTGCTTCCATATTTTCGCGTCTTGTTTATTTCCATATGCGAGTTACTTGAAAACCGCCGACTAGTAAGTTGCGTCTAGATTTGTTGACTATACGAAACAAGTACAAGCACGAGATAGTCGGGGGGAGCTTCAATTTGCACCCTCTCGTCTATTCTTTTTGACATTCCCAGTCCTGAATTTCAGTAGATTTTGCGCTTCTTTTCGTCGATGCTGAGCTTGCCTGCACCGAGGTTCACGAGGAGAATCAAGCCGCCAATGATGGAGAGGACCTGGAAGTACTCGTAGCGCTTGTGGTCGCGGTTCACGTTCCACTGGTTCAGCGTCCAGTACGAGTTTGTGAGGAAGTTTTGGATCATTAGGAGCAGGGCGAGGATGCTGGCGGAGATGCGGGCCTTGTAGCCGACGACAAGCAGGGCACAGCTTGTGACGCTAAGGATGTTGAGGAGGACGGCACCCAGCGACCATTTTGTCTGGATGAGATGCGAAACGAAGAGCATGACGATGAGCACGCGGCCAGCAAGGATGATCGTTTGCGAGCGGTCCTTCGTGTCCATTTCGGGCAAGCCCGGGAACCGGCGGCGTTCGCGCGCAAACACGTCGCTCACAACGAGCATGAGGCCACCAACGAGGCTGACGCTGCGCGCAAAGAACTGCATGTCGATCATGCCGTAGATTACGGCCTGGCTGAACAGGGCTCCGACAAGGAACGCCACGCCGTACACGAGGTTTTTCTTCGTGACGACGAAAAACGAGCCCACGAGCATGGACCCGACGTTGAACAGGAAAAACAGCTGCGTGAAAATCCACGGAATGCCCCGCACCTCCGAGATGAAATGCACCTGCGTTCTCCAGTTGAACACAATGCGGCACGTATCCTCGAGGAACGTGCTCACGACCAGAATGCGGCCAATTAGCGGGAGGTACGGCTTGATCGGCGCCCCGACCTCGCTGAGTTTGTTGTCGGCGAGGTTTGCGTAGTGGTGGATGCGGTCGAGCACGTTTGAGTGCACGACACCGTGGCCCGAAGTCGACGTTGAGGCGTAGCTCGCGCTACGCTGCGAGACGGGCATGTCGTAGTTTCCAGTTCTGCGAGAGGCCATGTTTGTGCACGCTTCCCGGGATGTTTTTTTATTCTATTCGGAGAAACACTCGTCGCGTGGCACTGGTTAAGTACGTGTGCGTTTCGTGGGGTGGGGGTCCTGTCCCGGCTGCACGACCACAACAAGCATGTTCCAGAGAAGACCATGTGATCACGAGGCCGATGCACGATGCCGGCATGCAGCCACACGCACAGAGCAGTACAGACAACGAGTAGTACGGGCCACAAGTAGAACGGGCCACAAGCTAACTAGACAATAGGTTGTACGAAACAACGGAGAGTACGGAACAACGGGGAGTACGTAAGTTGTACGGACCAGCGGAGCACGTTACGGTGTTAGGCACGACACGAGCAAGTGTAGGCGGCAAGTACTTTGCTTGTCGAGTGGTGATTTCTCTATGATACATAAGCAAGCTCTAGGATTGATGACCGAATCTAGCAGCAATTCTGGTTTACACGGACAGGCACCCGTAAAGAAATGCGTCGCTAGCGCACATGCGACCCTACCTCCACAGGGCCCTGAGGGTTCGGGCCATGCGTGCCCGGCCTACGATGGAGAAGCTGGGGAAAACGCACGATTTCACCGCAACAATCAAGATACTACTCGCCTAGCGCCTCACGCATATTGCCGTGCCAAAGATGTGTATGAGATTCACCACCAGTAGCAGTGTGCGCGGTAGTATCGCTGTCGTAGTATCCCGTAACATGTACCGTACCATAGCATGTATCGTACATGAACCGCAGTATTTAGTATGTAGTATGTACCGTATGTACCGTATGTATCGTAACATGTACCAATGTGTACTGTACTACTGTACCATAGTAACACCGCACCACTGTCTCACTGTCTCACTGTCTCACTGTACCACTGCACCTCTGTACCACATTACCACAACCACAGTACCACAGTACCACAGTACCACTGTCCCGCTGTACCACGGTACCACAGCACCATAGCACCACTGTACCACTGCACCTCTGTACCACAGTACTACAGTACTACAGTCCCACTGCACTATACATAGCCGATTTTTAAACTAGCCTATAGCCGGTTTTCGTATTCTACAAGCCCTCGCTACTACGGTAAGGCCGCAGCCGTATATATTCGGGTCGGGGGCCTGACTCAGCAGGCATGATCCACGAAGACGTTCCTGGCATCGTTATCGAGCCCGGGTCCCGAACGACGCGGTTGGGCGTGTCCGGCGACGTTGAGCCGACGTGCGTCGTGCCGAGCGCCGTGCTGCGCGTGGGCAACGAGCTCGGCTACGGCATCCCCGTGAGCGCCGACGCCCCCGCCGGGGCCGAGGTCCTCACGCCCGTCGTCGACGGCGTCGTGCGCGATTTCGAGGCCGCGACGGGCCTGTGGGCGCATCTCACGCACACGCGGCTCGGGCTTGAGTTTTCCGAGCAGCCCCTGACCGTCACGGAGGAGCCCTGGGCGCCGACGGCCGCTCGGCACAAGATGCTCGAGGCCGCGTTCGAGACGCTGCAGGTCCCGCTGTTCCAGCTCGTGAAGAGCCCCCTCGCAGCCACGTTCGAGTCTTCGGGTCCAAGCGCGCTCGTAGTGAGCGTCGGGTCCGCGGTTGCGTCGGCGACGCCCGTCGTGGACGGCGTCGTGCGCGCAAAGGCCGCTACGCACACGCGGTTTGCCGGCGACTTCGTGGACGTGCATGTGCTCATGCAGCTCGAGCACGGCGCCGAGGACATTGTGCCGCAGTACCAAGTTCAGGAAAAGCAGCACGGGCTCGCGCAGAGCGTCGCTGCCCGCCACGAGCTGCCCATGTACCGCCTAAAGCCGCGGGGGTCGGACAGCTACCACGCGTACCAGCTCAGCCGCGTGCTCGACGACTTCAAACGCGTGTGCGTTGCGGCGAGCCCCGTGCCGCTGCGCGGGCCCGAGATCAAGGGCACGCGCGTGTACGAGTTCCCGACGGGCTTCAACCTCCTTGTCGGGCCCGAGCGGTTTGTGTCCGTTGAGCCGCTGTTCCAGCCAACGATGACGGCCCTGCCCGACGGCTCGCAGCCGGGCATCAACAGCCTCGGCCTCAGCGAGGCCGTGTACCAAACGCTGCAGAAAGTCGACGCCCCGCCCGAGGTCGTCATGAGCCTTGTGTCAAACATCGTGCTGCACGGCGGCTCGGCACAGATCCCGGGCATTGCGCAGCGGCTCGTCAGCGACCTCACGTCCATGATGCCGAACTTCGCGCCGCGCGTGCTCCTGCGCGCGGGCAGCCCCGTGTGGACCGGTGCGAGCGTGCTCGCGTCCCTGAACGAGTTCGACGAGTCGACGTGGATCACGAAGCAGCAGTACGAGGAGCTCGGCCCGCAGCACCTTTTCGAGAAGGAGTAGCGTGTCGTGCAAGGTGACGTCGTGCAAGGTGACGTCGTGCAAGGTGACGTCGTGCAGGGGTGACGTCGTGCAAGGACGTCGTGCAAGGGTGACGGCCGTCGAGTGAAACACGCCTAAACACGCCTAAACGCGTCTAGAAACATGCCTGAACGCGTCTAGAAACACGCCTGAACGTGTCTACAACCACGCCTGGACATCTCAGACCCGAAAGATTTTGTTACCAGGAGTGAACGGCTCGTGCCGTGCAAACAAAGGCTGTGGACGAGGCCGATGCCTGACACACGCGAAAAGATCTTTCCATGGTTTATAACCGAAACTGCCGACTGTCGATGGTCGTGCTACCTCAATTCAGTTCGAACGGCACACCTCGGTGTACGTAGACGTTTGGAGGCACGAGTGTATATTTAAGCTAAGCGGAGAAATGCTAGAGTAATAGTAGGCCGGGCAAGCCATTAAAGTAGCCAAGTAGTATAGTACAGCATCCATGCCATTTTCGCCCGCTAGTGCATGGCCTATGTTGGAACCGTGTTAGACGCTCGCGAGAATGGAGCTGCAGCATAATTCGGGGCCTCTTAACTCTCGTGAATGTCGGGATGCATGTCGGGGATGCTAGAGAGGAGACGAGCACAACGGGCACTCGCCGGGCCTTGCTCCGTGGCTGTTGTAGTATGCTGCGTAGCACCGGTCGTGCAAACGGGCCGGGCACGCCTCGTTCGCGCACAGCCGGCCCTTGAGCAGCCACGTCTCGCACCCGAGGCACCTGAACAGCGTGCGGTCGCCGTACGCGCTCGCCAAAAACGGCTCGATCTCGCACAGGAGCCGGGCTCCAATGAAGATGCGCGAGTCGTCGGCGAGGCGGGGCACGGCGTGAGCCGGACTTCGCACCTGCCCGTTTGGGTCAGTGTTTCGTAGGTCAGTGCTTGCAGGATTAGCACTTGCAGGATCAGCACTTACTGGGTCAGCACTTGCAGGATCAGCACTTACTGGGTCAGCACTTGCAGGATCAGCACTTGCTGGGTCCGTACTTGCAGGATCAGCACTCGCTGGGTCCGTTATTACTGGATCAAGTGCCGAACCCGCACTCGACTCGCGAGTCTCGCTTGCGGGGTTCAGAATAACAAGACGGTGGTCGGCAAGCAGTGCGTTCACAATCTCGTGCTTTGCCGGGAACTGCGTGACGGTCAGCGATGCAAAGGGCACGCCGTCACACCGGCTCGACGCAAGCATACGATCGAGCAGTTCCTTGAGTTGCACGGCATGTGACGGCGTGTACACAATGCGGTTCAAAAACGCGGGCATGGGCTCGCGCTGGACAACGGCGTAGTACACGGTTCCGTTGTCGAAGTCGTTGCGCAGCATGGCAAGGTCCATGCCGAGCGCACCAAGCACGTTTTCGGCATCCTCGCGAACATCCTCGAGCGTGCGCCTCGACTCCGGGGCGAGCCTGCGGTTCAGGTTCGCGAAGTGCGCATGAAGGCTCGGTTCCGAAACAAAGCCTGCGGCGAGCAAGAGCTGCAGAAACAGGGCGTCGGGCCCAACGCTTCTGTCGGACTGCAGCTGGTCCATACACGTGGGTCAGGAAATGACACACCACTTTAGCCCGGCAACTGAACGCACCTAGCATCTGCCTGGCAACGGTACGCGATCACACGCGAGAGACACACGCGAGAGACACACGACATGACGCACGACACCAATGCAAAAACAAATGCAAAAACAAATGCAACAACAAATGCAAAACAAATGCAAATTCAAATGCAAGTAGAACCTGTTTTATTATAGTATCTATGTACACTGGAACAATTAGAACATAATTAGAGAGCGTGTGATCCGGCAATGGCACGGGGAGCCGTGCGTACGAAGTCCTCGTCAGCTGGACGCATGCCACCTAATTAACATGTGTATGGGTGAAGTGGAGGAAGTCAATCAATAGCGAGAGTCCACAGAAATAGATGAGTGTCGACTAAGAAACACACACGTCACACATGCACACACGTACAAACATAATTTAACGTCACTTATTGCACACATTTACGGCACACATTTACGTACACGTTACTCACGTCCTACGCCATTTACGCTACGCCATTCACGTTACGTCACTTACGTTACACGCCATTTTCGTTACGTCCCTTACGTCCCTTACGTCCTACGCCATTTACGTTACGTCCCTTATGGCACCACTACCGTTATATTCTATTTATAAAGGGATAATGTTCGCCCGTATGGTGGGGCTGACACACCTCTCACAGCCTCTTCGGCCTCGAGGTGGCGCCTTCGGCTGACTACACGAAAATACTATATACATCGCCACAAGCTCGAATTCAACACACATGTCGAGCGCAGAGCCGTACGACCCATACATTCCGTCGCACGCCGGTGCGGGGGCCGGCGGCGAGTCGCGGACCGCCGCCATCCAGGCCCAGATCGATGACACCGTGGGCATCATGCGCGAGAACATCAACAAGGTCGCTGCACGCGGGCGAGGCCTCGACGACTTGCAGGACAAAACCGAGAACCTCGCTGTGAGCGCAGCGGGCTTCCACTCGGGCGCAAACCGCGTGCGCAAGCAGATGTGGTGGAAGGACATGAAGATGCGCATGTGCCTCATTGCGCTAGTCGTCATTGTTATCATTGTGGTTGTTGTTGTTCCTATAGCCACACTCGTGAGATAGTTATGTATTACGAACGTTCAGCAAGCAAGCCACGAACTGCATGAGCATGGGCATGCGATATATCCGTGCATCCAGTATGAGCCGTATGCCGCGTATGCCGTGTATGAGCATGCCGCGTGTGCCGTGTATGAGCATGCCGTGTATAGCATGCGTAGTGGACAATTTGTATGTAAGTAGCATTTTATTTAGTTTGTTGTATACCCTCTGTGGTGTGCTTAGTACGGGAGCGGGAACGACGAGGCCCACTGCGAGACTTCCTCGCGGAGCCCTGCAAGCTGGCCGTCCTTGTCCGCGAGCGCAGCCTGCTTGAAGTCCTTGAGGCGGTTCGCGTCCTTCGGCAGCGAGGCCTGCAGCTCCTTCGCGTACACGACGCAGCGGTCGATGTACTCGGCAATGCGCTCAAAATCCTTCTCGCTGAGGCCACGTGTAGTCATGGCGGGGGCACCAATGCGCACGCCGCCCGGAACGAGCGCCGACGAGTCGCCAGGGATCGAGTTCTTGTTCAGCGCAATGTTGATGAGCTCGGCAACGTGCTCGACGCGTGCACCGTCCACGCCCTTCTCCTTCTTCGTCGACACAAGCACCATGTGCGAGTCCGTGCCGTCGCTCACGAGCTTGAACCCGAGCTTCTTGAACGCGTGCTCGAGGCTCTTCGCGTTCTTCAGAACCTGCTCTTGGTACTCGCGGAATTGCGGCGTCGAGGCCTGCTTCAGGGCAACGGCAAGGGCCGTGATCGTGTGGTTGTGCGGGCCACCTTGGTGGCCGGGGAACACGGAGAAGTTGATGCGCTGCTCGAGGTCGTACTCGCTCGTTTGGCCCTTCGCGTCGACCTTCGTGCCGCGGCGGAAGAAGATCATCGCACCACGCGGGCCGCGCAGGCTCTTGTGCGTCGTCGTCGTCACGACGTCCGCGTACTCGAACGGGCTCGGGATCACGCCCGCGGCAATCAGGCCCGAGATGTGGGCCATGTCCACAACGAGGTACGCACCGACCTTGTCGGCGATCTCGCGCATGCGCTTGTAGTCGATGAGCCGGCAGTACGCGGACGTGCCCGCCACGAGCACCTTCGGCCTGAAAAGCTCGGCGTTCTCCTCGAGACGGTCGTAGTCGATAAGGCCCGTGTCGAGGTTCACGCGGTACGGCATCGTCTCGAAGTACGTCGACACAGCGCTGATCTTCTTGTTCGGGATCTGGTACCCGTGGCTGAGGTGCCCGCCGTGGGGCAGGTCAAGGCCCATGAGCCGGCCGTGCGGGGGCATGAGCGCTTGGTAAACTTGCAGGTTTGCAGGTGAGCCACTCAGCGTCTGCACGTTCACGCCCCACTGCTTCGCGTCGAGGCCAAACGCGTGCAGGGCCCGGTTCTGGCACAGCGTCTCAATGGCGTCGATGTTCTGGTTTCCGCCGTAGTAGCGCGCGCCGGGATAGCCCTCGGAGTACTTGTTGCACATGGGCGTGCCAACGGCGTCGATCACGGCCTTCGACGTGAGGTTTTCGGACGCAATGAGGACGATCGACTCACGCTGGCGCTTGATCTCGTTCTCGATGATCTGCTCGACCTCGGGGTCGTAGTTCTTGAGGTCTGCATGCATAAGCTGCAAGTGCTCCTTGCTGAGAATGTAGTCGCTCATTTTTCAGTGACGAAACGGCTGTGGTCCTGGGATTCAGTGATAACGAATAGGATTCAGGCACGCCTCGAAAAATTGTGTATCAGCGGGCACGTGATATGCGCGGCTCGCACGGCACGCGGCGCAGCGCCTCAGGAGCATAGTTTGTTGGACTTTAGTGCTCTTTGGCAGAGTTTGGATTGTTGCGCGCATTTTATTGCGCAGTTCTCCAACTTTTACGCGTGGACCGCCGTGCATTTCGTGGCTTCGTAGCCTAATTAGAGGCTAGGGCAGGCCGGGTCAACGCACGCTACAGATCCTTACCCGGTTCGACGAACCATACCACCAGCAACGTCTAAGAAATATCATAATATAGCTGTACCATCTAGTGTGTTTAAATGTAGTCAATAGCATGTTAGGAACTTAAACATAGGACAAAAGTACCTGTTATTAATACCATGTAAACCGGTAACAATAAAGAAAACAGAACCATAAGTGGTATTCAGGGGAATTCAGGGAATTGAGGAAGTGTGTATGCCTTGTGTTGGCTGTGTCCGACTGGATATAGCAATTGCGACTTTATGCCATCCGAGCATTGGTGATTGAGCGACAGTGTTTAGCGGATTCAAGTAGAGTTGGGTGGAGGAGGTAGTGTGTATGTGTGTACTTGGAACTGCGTCTTTGCAGCGCTTATTATAGTAATGTCCTTATGTACCTTATGTGCCTTATGTGTGCCTTATGCACGGTCCATGATTGTGGCAAGCAGTCAAAGTATCTTCCCGTAACTCTGACCCATCTTTGTTTTAAATCAGAAAGTAACGTAGTCATGCAACTGGCAACCGTGTGGTGAGTAATCGTGACTTGCATTACTTCGATCACGGTTTCATATTTTGTGGTCTGTTCTGGGCTCCACGTGACGTGACTATGACGGACGAGCTTGCGGCGAAGTTCAAGGCCGAGCCGTCGCTTGCCGAGTTCGAGCAGCTCAGTGCACGGCTGCAGGGCTTGCCCGAGTTCGCGGGCCCGCCAAGTGCGCCGATGCTCGGCGTCTACACGGCTATTCTCGAGGCCCGCCTGCCCGTCGTGTTTGCAAACAGCCCCGCTTCCAAGACGCTGAGCCGGCTTTTCAGCACGCCAACGGGCTTGTCGTGCGTGACTTTGCACCTCAATGTCTGCGCCGCTGCCGAAGTAGACACGTACGTGCATTTGATCGAGGACGTGCTCGCGAACCCGCACATTGTTGCGAACCTCGTGCAAACGGCGCCTCGCGAGACGTCGAGCCTTATTTTCGGGTCGCGCCTTCTAAATACGACCGCCGCGAAGGCCCGAGCCTCGTGGATCGGCGACGCGCGGGCGTACGCGCGGTGGCTCGCTGCACAGGTTCGGAGGGCCCGGATCACTGACGGCTCAATGTTCGACCGCGGCGTGAAACTCGCGCCCGCCGAGTTCGTGGCCGAGTTCCTGTTCACGGACGCCGATGCGTACACGCAATTGTGCACGGTGTTCCAAGGTTTACGGCCGGCTCAGCAGCGGTTTGTGCTTGTACACGCGCTCATGCCTCTGATCAACACAAGCCCTGCTTCGCAAACGAGCCGTGTGCTCGCCGATTTAGGTGTTGATGCCCTGCTCGCTGTTGACGTCTCGATTCGCACACCCGCGAGCACGCCGTTTGTGCGTGCGGCCGTCGTGCTTGCTCGCGAGAGGGGCAAACTCGCGGCCGTTATCGATACGGTCGGCACAGAGTGGGCAAACAAGGCCGTGATCGAGCGCACGCCGCTGCTCCGCCAGCAAACAATGACGCAGGTCCTTGTGGCTGCCGCAGCCTCGCTCGAGCCGGCCGCGGCACGCACGTTTGCGCACTCAAGCATGCTCACGGCGGGCGTCTCGAACCACCTCGAGTCGACGTCGGCGAGTATCCGTGCGCTTGGCACGCTCGTCGGCGAGGTTTTCGCAAAACAGGCTGGTGCAAAGCTCGAGTTCGGCATTGCGTACGAGGAGGCGTGGTGGATCGGCGTCGACGCCATGGACGGTGAGGCTGCCTTGTACGCAACGAAGGACGCGAACAAGGACGCGAACAACTCGGCGCACAACTCGGCGCACAACTCGGCGCACAACTCGGCGACGAGCGTGCCACACCTCGAGTCGGTGCTGAACCCGCGGGTAGAGGCCGACTCCGACGATGCGGGCGACTCGGACGACGAGTCCGAGGAGGAGATCATGCCCGTGTTCTACATCAAGGACCTCATTGCGTACGTGCGCAGCGACAAGTACGGTGAAGTACACTGGGCACTGAGCAGTGGCCCGCGGCTCGTACGGCGCAAGGCAGAGTTCGGGTCCGAGCTCGCGCACTACGCCGAAGAGCTTTTGTACGCGGCGTGTGCGCTTACCGACAAGTACTCAATGACGGCGTTCGGCGAGATGCGCCAAGCCCTTTTGAATGCCGTGCTCGAGGCGGACCCGAGCGCAGCACCCACGGCCGTGCGGCTGTTTGCCACGGGCGACTGGTCGCTCGCCCAGCGCCAGGGCCTGCTCACGGCCCTTGTGTGTGCGGCCCACGCCCTTGCAACAGGAGAGCGCGACACGAAACACGATGCCAAGCACAACACCAAACACGTCGGGCACGAACAGTTGCCGGCTGCACTCCATGCAATGTTTTTGGACGGCCCTCCCCGCAAACTCGATGCGCCAACGAGCAGCGAGCTGCTGAGGGCCGAGTCCACGACGACCACGCGGCAGGACCGCCGGCCGGCCCCGCGTAAAAACATGTTTTCTGAGATCAGTGCACGCTTCTTCTTTCCCTTGCTTGCTGCGCAGCCGCCGTTGCGGGCCTCGTCGTACGATGCGCTCGTGTACGCACAGTGGCTGCGTGCGCTTGGCATGATTGTCGTCGAGGCGTACCCGAGCCGGCACGTCCCGGACATGGTCGACGAGCTGTGGCCGTTGCTGAAGACGCTGGCCGTTTCTGCGCGGGGCAGCCACAACGACACCGTGCTCCAAGAGGCGATGTACTCGTGCATCGTCATGCTGGTCGATGTCGGTGCGGGCATCATTGCGCAGCGGCACGCATCCGATGTCGGGCTGGTGCTCGACGCGCTCGTGGTGGGGATCAGCACGCAGCCGAGCCCGAAAACGCAGCAGCTTGGCCGGGCCGCCGTCGCCTCGCTCGCGGGCGTAGCGAAGGAGATCGAGAAGCGACTGCTTGGCGGTGTAAACGAGGAAGCTTGATACTGTACATATACATACTTTTAGGCGAGGTGGCCAGCTTTGTTACCATGTAAAAGTCAGAGGTCACACACATCAATATGAAACCTGGACAGACTGTACAACAGCCAGGGAGAATCACTTATCTGAGCACAAATAGACGTAACTAACATTCATGCTGCAAGGCTACAACGCGAGTTTAGCCGGAAAGAGATGTTTAGGGCACGTAAACACCAGGATTACAGCCGAGACTCCGAGTACGACGCAAGTCCATGCGTAGATGCACTGCAAACACAATACAGGATTGCTCCGGGTCTCGCAGAGTACTATGGGAGTCCATGCATAGATGCAGGCGTAGTAGTGCTACAGCTCACACAACGTAGGCCTGGACCCATGCGAGTCCATACGCAGATGCAAAGGTTGCTAGCCGTGCCGTATTAAAGGCCAAAATTGCTATTTCTAGCCCGATAGGCATCTTCAATGATGGGTACAGAACTGCCGTGTGCGTCTACATTGTACATATTTTAGTCTAAGACACATAGAGAAAAGGCGTCACGAGCATAGAACATAGAGCAATACAAGATGCTTAACCCAATGCAAAGCGAAGCACTGAAAGGCCGTCGCGCCAATGGGCACAATGTACAGAAGAAGTCATAAGGCATGGCAAGTCGTAATCGTTTCGTGGAAAGTCCGGGTATCGTTTGTTTTGGTGGTCTATTTCGCTTCCGTGCGGGCCCATTCTTCGGGGCTGTACGTGCGCTGTGTGAAAGCGTGCACAGCAGCAATCTGTTGCTTCAGCACGCTGTTCACGAGCTTGTGGCGACCGAGCTTGTTCTTGCCCTGGAACTGCGGGCTCACAACAATCACCTCAAAGGCCTGCCCACAGCCCCCGCTCGTGTCATTCACCTCGACGTGCGTGGCTTCCAACCCCGTCCGTAAACGCTGCTCGAATTCTTGCGCAGTTGGCATCCACGACTGAGACCCAGTTGTGGCCGTTTGAAAAAAATCCCCCGACCCCTGACTCAGCCCGCCACAACTCCCGATACTGCCCGACGCTCGCTCCCACCATCACAGGCATGACCACACCCTCGAGCCTTGGGCTCAACCACAGGGCCCACGACAAAGCCCACCACCACCACAAAGCCCGCCACCACAAAGCCCACCACAAAGCACCACAAAACACCATAGGGCACCACACTGACGCCACACGACCCCACACGAAGACGAAGGACCCAGTTAAGTGAAGATGAGCCGAGCGCGAGCAAAGGTTGTGGTTGACGCATTGCACCGGCTGTACCCGAAGGAGCTCGCCGACAACAAGTGGGACAACACGGGCCTGCTTGTGGACGCCCTCGAGAAGCCCGCACCTTCATCCAGTGAGAAGGACAAGGACGATCCGAGGGTTCTGTTGACGATTGACTTGACAACCGGTGTGTGTGACGAGGCCATTGCCCAGAAAAGCGACCTTATTGTCGCGTACCACCCGTTCATCTTTGGCGGGATCAAGGCCGTGTCGAGCACGAACCCGCAGCATCGCTCGCTTATGAAGCTTTTGCAGGCGGGCATCAGCGTGTACTCGCCGCACACGGCCATTGACGCGAGCACGCGTGGCGTCAACGACTGGCTTGCGCACTGCGTGACGGGCCACGGCGCAAACGAGGCGATCAAGGAGACCGTGCAGCTTGTCGCACCGGCCGTTGAGGGCCACACGAACGCCGGCTACGGCCGGCTCGTTACGTTGCGCAAGCCCGTTGGCCTTGAGGAGCTTGTGACGACGGTCAAGGGCCACTTGTGGCTGTCGACGGTTCAGCTCGTGCAGGCGCCCCGCCACCTCTCACAGCCGATCTCGTCCATTGCCATCTGCGCGGGCTCTGGAGGCTCTGTGCTGCGTGACGTGAAGGCTGATCTCTGGCTCACGGGCGAGCTCGGGCACCACGAGATGCTTTTCCTTCGCGAGAGCGGTACAAGTGCCATTGTATGTGGTCACTCGAACACGGAGCGTGGATTTCTGCCCATTCTCAGGGGTCAAATCATTGAGGAGCTGAAGAAAAACGGCCACGGTGCCACAATTAACCTTGCCGAGTCCGATATGGATCCGATTCGGTATGTCTAAGACGCTAGTACACGTAGCATTGTATATAACTTACCAGCATAGTCACGCAGTCGAGACCTGGAATCAAAGGTACTGTACAAGAAGCCATGGTGGTCAGATCGAAAAGAATACTGAGCTTGCGCTCCGTGCCTTTGTCTACGCCCGTGTCGTTTGTAGCACCCTTCTCAAGCCTACGGAAGTTTTAGGCCTGTGGAGGACTCAGTATCTTCAGACACAGTGGTACTGTTGGCGCATTATACACAGCGTGCATGCTATATTACCACTTGCATTGCTGCCATCAATAGTAAGTGCAGCCATTCGTACTTCCTGCGAGACATCATTGAATTCATACTGGACTTTGTCTTGAGTGACTGGATTCTTTGGCCTTGGGTGGGGCAGTCTCAGCATGAAAGCTACATAGTGTACTAGCATACAACTGGGAATATAATGTGCGGCCCCATGCAAAGGCCCACTGAGCGAGATACAACTTGTCCTGAGCGAGATACCACCTGTCCTGAACAAGATATCACTCGTTCTGTGTGCGGCCCCATGCAAAGGCCCATGGCGAGCTCACAAGAAGAATCGTCTAGGGAGATTATCACTCCTGAGCGAGATATCACTTGTCCTGAGCGAGATATCACTTGTCCTGAGCGAGATACCACTTGTCCTGAGCGAGATATCACTTGTCCTGAGCGAGATATCACTTGTCCTGAGCGAGATACCACTTGTCCTGAATAAGATATCACTCGTCCTGAGCGAGGTATGTAGCGACGGCCTCGATCTCGGCGACGGCCTTCTTGTCGACGCCCGCGAACCCGCCAATCCAGGCCGCGAGCTGCCGGATGTTCTCGCGGCCCTCGACAATGTAGAGCTCGGGCTCGGCCAACTGCTCGGGCCGGCTGATTTTCAGTTTCGGGTACCGGCGTTTTTGCTGGCGCTTTGCCTGCTTTGTATCCGAATCGAGCTCGGGTTTCACGAGCTCAGGCTTCACGTCGTCATCAGTAAATGCAGGCGCTGGTGAGCTGGCTATATCTTCGCCTTCCGGCCCAACTGCGGCTTGGTCATGTTGGTCGTGGTCCGGTTGGCCGAGTAGGTCTGTGTTTTGTATGTGGTCCGTGGCAGGCGCTTGTGAGCCTTGTTTTTCCTTGCGCAAGCGCCGTCGTTCCTCGTTTTTCTCAGCAACCATGAGATCGCGGCTGCGTAACACGGCTGTCACGTCCGAGCTCAGCTTCTGGTACCACGCTGCAAGCTCGGTTGGCCGGCTGCGCATCTCGCACAGGACCCACGACCCCCACGCCGACTGGGCCGCAGACTTGTACTGGAGCGACCAGTACATGTTCCCGTGCGGGTCGTGGGCCACCGGCGCCGTGCGCATGTTGAACTTGTGCGTCTTAGTGAACAGCTGCTGCTGGGCCCGCCAGACCTTGTTCTGGGCCGAGCGCTGCGCGGCCGCGAGTTTTTCGGCGTACACGTCCTTGTCAACACTTTTCAGCTTCGCGAGCTTCTGCTCTGTGTCCTTGAGCTTTGCCGAGATGGCCTTGATCTCGTCCTGCGCTTCTTTTTCAACCCACTTCAGCTGCTCGACGTCGCTCATGACCGTGATCCGGATCGTCTCCGTGCCCGTGCAGATAACGAGCAGCCGGCGGAGCAGGTCCAGCTGCTCCTCCTCGGTTGTGGGCACGCCCTGCGGCGCGTACGCGTCGAGCTGCTCGACAAACTCGAGCAGCCAGTCCCAGATCTGCGGGTTCGTGGGCTCGAGGGCCTCGATCTCGCCGAGGTACCGGCGCACTTCGGCATGCAGCGGCTTAGCGTCGTTCGCAATGAGCTTGAGCATGGCCACAACAACGGCCTTGAACTGCTCGGGCGTCCACGGCTCGAGCGGGTCGTTCAGGCCCGACGTAAGCCTCGCCGGCAGCCGGCACAGCTTGTCGAACCGGTACAAAAACTCGCGCAGGTTCGCGCGCAGCCAGAACACGGGCAGCGCCGTCGGGCCCAAACGTACGGGCGAGAACGTCGGCGGCACGGCCGGGTTGAAGTACCGCAGCTTGACTATGTGTTTCGGAACGCGTTTCGACACGCGGCCACCGCCGTTTGCGCCCGAATCTTTGCCTGCTGCCCCCGGGATTGCGGCTAAGCCGTTGCTGCCTCGCACGCTGCCCGAGCCCGCGTCCTTGTGCTTCGATTTCGGGGCAATCTTGACCTCGGCCGCTTTCAATGCCTCTTTCTTAGCAGCGTTGCGTTTTGTGGCCGCGGCCTTTTTCGCAGCAATGCTGCGTGCGCGCGCTCGCGCCTCTTCCACGGCCGCCCGCTCCTCGCGCACGCGACGCGTCTCCTCGGCCTTCAGGGCCTGGTTGCGCAGGCGTTCCGATCTTCGTTGCGAGAACCGGTTTGCTGGCGAGTCGTTCGGCGTGGCCGGGCCGAGTTTGAGCTTGAGCTTCGGGCTGCTCGTTCCCGATTGTGGGCTTTGTGTCACTGGCTGTGAAGCCGGTTCTGAACTCGGTTGTGAAGTTGGTTGGCTCGACTCTGAGACTGATAGTGTGGTTGGTTCTGCACGCGATTCTACAGCTCGTTCACGCGATTGCGGGTCTGGCTCGGCGTGCGACTGGGAATTTGCGTGCGATTGCGCTTGCGTTGCGTGTTGCGCGTCTTGTTGTGGCGAGCTTTGTGGTCCCGTCGGTGGGGACGGCACGGCGTTGCCCGCGGGCTCATCGGCCAGGGACCCGGCTGGGGACTCGGCTCCGTTGGGCAGCACGCCGGACGCATTCGCAGCGGTTCCGGCGCTTGCAGGTTCTACGAAATCGCCCATGTTTGCCAGCTCACGTTTGCGTGCGTTGGGTTTTGTAAGGTGGCAGGAAGATTATGGAAGAGCCCTGACAAAATGCCAACCCAGGATCCGAGACACGCCGCGGGCGTGAGGCCAAGAGATCTATAGGGCGAATCGCATGTAATTGCCTGCCGGCGAAATGCAAGCTGCCAATGTATTGCCTGGTGTTGTGTGGTAGTACTGTGCAGGTGCTGTTCGTACTGTCCTGATACTAGTGCCGAGCAAGTACTGCTTGGCTCAGCCTGGATCAGGCAACAAATGCTCCATATTAAATTATTTTGTCGTTGTAGGACGAGCAAGTCCGACACTTGGGCGAGTTACATAGCATACGAACTTAAACACGATATGTGTAGTACATATAGCACGAGTTCACACATTGCATTGGGAGCCATGCGAATGGAAACTGAGAATTGCACGGATCACTATGCCTGTGACATGGCTTGTTAGAGACTGCTCTGTATTGGAGACAATGGGTTGTGTGAAGCGAGACTCGAATAACTGAAAGACCTTCACAAGCGTATGACCGAAAGACCTCAACACATATGTGACTGAAAGGCCTCAACAAAGTGTGACTGAGAGGTCTCAACAATGTGTAACTGAAAAGCCTCGAAAATGTGTGACTGAAAAGCCAACAAGCGAGTGACGCTGAGTCTACATTAGATAAACTATTTGCATCACATTGATAGTGCCGTTGTTAGTGCCGTATAGTGTCGGATTAAGGTATGTAATGGGTCTAGCGGACGCCTCGACAATAAGCAACCGGTGTGTACTCTAGCTTTGGCTATTACATTCTCTGGACACCGACTTCACAGGTAGACGACAATGTGTGGTGGCACGTATGTCTGTGTATGTGTGTGCGTGTGGGGTTACCCTGTTGCCACATGGTTCAGTCTATCAAGGACTCGCGGGAGGCCGCACAAGTCGTTCGCGACAAGCCGCTAGTCATGCTGAAGTTCAGCGCAACGTGGTGCGGGCCTTGTAAAGCCGTGGCACCGGCCATTGACCGCATGGAGCCGAGCTACCCGAAGGTGTTCATGGGCGATGTCGACATCGACACTTGCGGGGACTTCGCGTCCGAGCACACGGTGACGGCCGTGCCGACGTTCATTTTCTTCAATAACGGCAGTGAAACGGCTCGTGTGAAGGGCGGAGATGTTGCGAAGGTCGCCACGCATCTGCGCGAGCTCTCGGCCCAGGCCTCGCCCTCGCTCGGGGAGGGCCAGCGTGTTGGCGGGCAGTCGTCCGTCTCGGCTCCGTCGCTCGCTGCCATTCGCGCAGCTCGAGCACGCGCTTTGGCCGATAAGCCCGCCCTTGCCACCCCAGAGCAGGCCACAAAACTCGAGACAAAACCTGCGAAAGGAAAGGCGGGTGTGCCAGGAAAGGCGGGTGTGCCGAGGGCTCCAAGGAGGGCCTCAGCCTGGTCTTTCTCAATGACGAGGTTCCGGAAATACTGCGTGCTGTACTTTGCGACTCTCTTCTCGTTTGACGCAAGAGCGCGTGCAGCGAGTCTCACGCGTTAGCCGTTCGTGCCACGCTGCACACGGCACTGTACTGGCCATTGACTCTGCATTGATGGTCCGCCATTGACCATACATTGATGGCCCTACAGGCCATTGACCATGCATTGCGGTGCTTCGCCTAATGTGGACTGGCACTGCGACTGCATTGGCTCTGATCGCATTACTGGCTTGTATCTTCTCCGGAAGCAACCGCCAGTATAATTAATAAATACGTAGAAAGCAGTCAACTTTATAAAGTGATGAATTCCATAAAGCAATTTCCATGAACGTTCTTTTACGTTCATAACTTGACTTGACCTTGCGTGTTACGGGTTACCCTAGCCATGCGATGCAGGCGAAACGACAGAGGAGATCGAGCCCCGACGCGGAGACGGGCACTGACTCGGGCGTCGCCACGGATGTAGGCGGCGAGGGGCCCGAGATTCCGGCAGAAATCAGGGTCCTTGTTGTTGGTGCCGGCGGGCTCGGGTGCGAGATCCTGAAGAACCTCGTGGGCACCGGGTTCGCGGCCATCGACGTCATTGACATGGACGTAATTGAGCTCTCGAACCTGAACAGGCAGTTTCTGTTCACGGAAAAGGACATTGGACGGCCGAAGGCCGAAGTCGCTGTTGAGCGTGCCCAGAAATACACGCAACGGGCCGAACTCACAGCACACGTGTGCCGGATCGAGGACAAGCCCGACTCGTTCTACAAACAGTTCCACTTTGTTGTTAGCGGTCTCGACAACATCCAGGCTAGGCGGTGGCTGAATGCAAAGCTCGTGGATTTGTGCCTCAGCGATGCATCGCCCACGTCGCTAAGGCCCCTGATTGACGGCGGCAGCGAGGGATTCAAGGGCCAGGCGCGTGTGATTCTTCCTGGGATCACGGCGTGCTACGAGTGCACCTTGGCACTTTTGTTGTCTGGATCTGCAGCTTCGTACCCTTTGTGCACGCTAGCTTCAACGCCTCGGTTGCCGGAGCACTGCATAGAATGGGCAAAACTCGTGCGCTGGCCGCAGAATTTTGACCGTGAACCGGATCTTGACGATGTTGAGGACATGCAGTGGCTGTGCAACACGGCTAAAACGCGGGCTTCGGAGTTCGGGATTACGGGCGTGTCCCTTGAGCTCACTTTCGGTGTGCTAAAACGCATTATCCCGGCCGTGGCCTCGACAAACGCCGTGATTGCAGCGTCGTGCTGCATCGAGGCCCTAAAACTCGCGACGGGCGGGCCAATTCTTGACAACTATTTCATGTACGCCGGCGACACAGGCGTATTCAGCTCTGTGCTCGCCCTTGAACGGCGTCCCGACTGCCCTGTGTGCGGTGCCGTGGCTGCAAAGGTCACTGTTGACGGATCCACGTCCTTGCAGGCGCTGCTCGAACGACTGCAGTCGGACCTGCACTGTACGGGCCAGCTCCCGTCCGTTTCTGCAGGCTCGGGCCAGCCTCTCTACATGTCGAACCCGCCAAGCCTTCGTGCGCAGCTGCAGCCGAACCTTGAACGTGCCATAGCATCCCTGCTCGTGCAGGGCGACGAGCTTGCCGTCACACACCCAGACCTTGCATTCCCCGCTCGCGTCACCATCCATTTCACCCCCACCACGGCACGTCCGAACCCGTTGTAGTCGAGCCAGAGGCACGTAGTAGGCTGTGGAAGACTTGTTGAGCGTGTGGAGAGTACCGAGCTTAATGGGCTTACATTTTCATAAAAGTTCTGGCTAGAATACGAACATAGCCAGAGCAGGCCTCACTCACCTACAGTGTACAGTTTAGGCCTGCTAATTATATAGCTAATGCTGTACTATGCGTACTATGCGTACTGTGCGTACTGTGCGTACTATGCGTACTATGCGTACTGTGCGTACTTTGGCGTACAGTGTAGCATGCCATGGCGTACAATATCGTAGGCTTTGGTATGGCGTGGGTTACCCGACCAGCGAGTCGCCCGTGATCACACAGGTCGATGCAACAACGACTTTACGCGCTGAGCCGTGCCCACAGGCCGCCTTGATGGCCGTGGCCTCAGCGTACGTCACGCCGCCAACAACAACAACGAGCACTGTGGGTGCACTGTGGTCGTGGCCGTCTTCGGGCGAGTTTCGCAGGAGCGTACGTCGTAATTTCGACTCGCGCGCGGCCTCGCTGTCCTTTGGAGTGAGCTGGTGCTCGACGAATTCCGGCTCTAGCGGTGTCTTTGCCGTCGGAAGCAGGCCGACGGCCATCTGCGCAATGCGGGCCGTGAGGGGGACAAGCCCCGCGTACGGAACGGACTCGGGGCCCTCGGCCGGGTACAGCCTGTACGCGCGGTTCGTTGTGTACCACGAGTACGCCGGGCCCGAGTCTGCCGAGTCCGAGGCCGCGGCCGAAGCTGCACCAGCAAAACTCACGAGCGTCGTGAACGGGGCCGTGCTGAACGCCGAGCCGCGGGGCGAGAAAATGAGCTCGCGCTCGTGCAGCCGGCGCAGGGTCGCCAAGTGCTCGTACCCGTACGTCTTCAGGATGTCGCCGTACAGCAGGCCGTGGAGCGTGCTCTCCTTCACGCCGCCGCGCACCAAGCACAGCAAACTAAGGAGGCGCAGCACTGTGGGCAACGGAGCGGCCTGGAAAACGAGGTCCTGGATGCATGCGACGGCCTGCGTGTTCGTGAGCCGGTTGTCGAGGATCTGCGTTTGCAAGTCGTAAGCTTCGCGGCGCACGGCACGCTCGAGGTCCCGCATAGCGAGCGTTGCAAGCTCCGTGTGCGTGTCGACAAGCCGTTGCGTGGCCTGCAGCGAGCCGAGCTTTGACACAATCGTGCGCATATCGCCGATTGCCATCGTCGAGTTGCTCGAAGGGTGTGCGTTCCGGTACTCGCTTTGCAATTCAATGGCTGTTGTGTGGAGCTGCGTGCACGCCGTCGGGAACGCAAGCGGGGCGAGCGAACTGAACACGGGGTCCGAGCCCAGCGCCGTTTTTGGGCCGTGCTGGGGTGCCCCACCAGCACTGAGCTTCACGGTCTCGGCCAGCACACCGGCATAAGTAGTTTGGCTGAGCATTGGCGTCACCAAATCCAAGTTCCGGTCAATAAGCACTAATTGCTCGACGTCCGTGCCAATAAATGTCTGGCTCGCGTACCCGAACCGGTGCTCGGCAAAGCCCCCGCCGGGCGAGCCATCGGACAAGGGCGGGATAGGCCTTTGCTGCTCCTTCGCAGCATGCTCGGCCCTTCGTTGGTTAAGAATTGAGGTAACCGCGTGTGCGTGCCGGCCCACGGCCGTGATTTTTGCGAACGCACCCGTCGCGTTCGCCTGCATTGCATCGAGGGCCCAAGCCAGGGGCCAAACACTTTGCGAGGGGTTTGTAGCCGCTTCGGGATCGAACAAGTTCAGGAGCGTGTGGTCGACAGTGTCCGGCACGAGCGCGAGCGGCCACGCTTCGAGCGTGACGTCGCCAAGCACGCCGAGCTGCGTGAGTAACAGTGTAGCAGATCTCGGGATTTCGGGCACAAGCACAAGAGTTGCCGGCCCCGCGAGCCTTTTCACGGTTTCGGCCACAAGACTCAGCGAGGCTGGCACGGGCCGGGCCACAAACACGGCCGGTCCGCGGCTGTGGGCCGTTGTTGAGGCCGTCTTCGCTAGGGGCACGACGGCACGCACGCCGTGCTGCGTGAGCTTGCTGTATGGAGCCACGGCGCCGAGAAACGACAGCAGGGCCGTTTCCACGTACAGAGTGAACTCTGACGCGCGCACACGGTCGAGAATCGCTACGAGCGAGTCCAGCTCGCCATGGCCGTCCATGGGAGTACCCCTGCCCCGCCGGACCACATAAATACACGATCTTACACGCAGCACACTACACGCAGCACTACACAAGATGCACTGCACAAGGTGCACAAGATACAATGTCCTGCCAATATGCGCTCATTATTTAAAATCGTTGGAACTCTCAAACATCGCACTATCAGTGTAATATAACACCCCGCAGCATTATCTCGTGTAAATTATTGTAAGATATTTTGGTCAAAGCTACATAACATAGCACTTCATACTTCAGTTACGGCCATTTGCTTCAGTTACGGCACTTCAGTCACAGCCTACACGACGTCACGTACATTACGCAATGTAGTCACCGCTTTCACACATAGCCCAGTCACAGACGCCTGATGTCGGGCTAATAAATGTAGTAAAAGGTACATAGCTAGAGGTGTCGCGCCTGTGCCGGCTTTTGGAGCTTTTCGTGATAAATAGTGGGCGTTTACTCGTCCTCGGCCTGCTTCTTCTTAGCGTACTCGACGTACCAAGCGTCCCGCTTCTTCGCCTCGGCAACGTGGTATGTGTACCACCACGTGTAGGCGGCAGGCACGCCGAGGCCGAAGGCCACCAGGATATCGCGCGTGATGTTCTTCTTCAGGGTCCCGGCGACGCGGGTCGCAGCAGTGTTCGTCACCATTTGTTTTCTAAGGAGGGTAGAGATGGTCCGTTATTCAGAAACTTGTGATATGGCTCCTGGGGCACAAGGGTTCTTTTTGCCAAGCGGCCTGCTCGCGAAGCGTGCTGACCAATGGCCGGCCGCGGGATGTTTCTCTCAGATACGAGGGTAGCGACAACAGCGTGCGCTTGAGCCGCCATTTCTCGTGGCGCGCCGACATACGGCCAGTGCAAACCCTGGCCGGCCTCTGGCTGACGGGCTCGAGCGCACAGGACAATTTCGCCAGGGCAAAACGAGGTCGAATCGCCAAACCACACCTTCCTTCCCATCTCCCCAGACTCAGCCCATGTTCGCCCGCTCTGCTCTCCGCACCTCGCGCCAGCCTGCCCGCCAGTTCAGCACGACCGTTGCTCGCCGCAGCGGCCACCACCCGGACGGCCCGTACTCGAACCTGCCGTTTGCTGTCCACAACCGCCGCGTGCCATACGGCATCCTGCACTGGGGCTTCTTCACGCTCGGCATGGGCATCCCCGTCTTCCTTACTTGGTACAGCCTCAAGAAGAGCGGCAGCTTGTAAGTCTTCCCCGCAAGGTCTAATTCGCTGAAGGGCCCGACAAAACTATCTCTTCTACTATATATTATTTAGCCGACTATGCTGACAATGTTTGCACGAATGAGTTCTAGTTCTTGTGTGATCGTGGTGTGCTCGTGTGATCGTGGTGTGATTGTGGTGTGCTCGTGGTGTTTTCTTGTGCTTGTTCTTGTGCGTGTTCATATGCGTGATCGTGTGCGGGATCGTGTGCGTGCTCATATGCGTGTTCGTGTTCGTGCTCGTGTACTGTGAAGCGTGGTTTGCGTGTAACGCTGTGCCTTCTTGTTACATGCGGGGTTTCGACGTTAGAGGGGCAGTGAAGATGATCGTGTTCAGCACGACCCCGCGGCGTCGGCCAAGCTCGTGCGCCTCGATCAATGGCCACAGGAGTTGCGGATCGCGCACAAGCGAGTGCAAACTCGGCCGCAACACAAGGACTATCAGTAGTTTGGGCGTTTGGATCGCAGCGCCCGCAGCTGTAGGGGACCGCGGGCCCGGCGGCGAGAAATGCAGGGGCTGCGCAAGAAACGAGATGACAAGCTGCGCGAAATCGTAGCTATAGTACTCGGGAATCGCGAGCGAGTCGACAACGCTTTGCAGAACGGCACTCGCCGTGCTGATCGTGTTCCGGAAGTACGTGTCAACAACAGCCACGTTACTCGACGCCGCAATTGCGTGGGCCACGCCTACCTCATGATTCTGCTGCGACAGTAGCTGGACTCCCGGACCGAGGAGCATGCAGCTGTGGTCGGATACGGGCCCGTCCTGCAGTGATCCAGCCAAGCCGCCGGGGTACCCTCGCCCTCGGCTCGCGCGGACTATACAGAGAGGATTTCTCAGTGTGCATTGAACCTCGAGGGAGATCCTAAGAATATGTCGGAGTGCGTGACATGTGAATATGCGAAAAGTCGCCAGTGACATGTACCCCGTCAGCCAAACCTAGTCAGTCTGGTAATAGAGCTGCAGGAAGCATACTCTCAGGGATCTGCCCTGGAACTTAATTTCTATTAGCCAAACAAATATATATCGCCACTCGAGAGACTACGGTACTAAACCATCTTACCATTTCTGACCATCATGAAGGACCTTTCCAATGCCATAAAGTATTTGGTGAACATAATATCACATATGTGATAGGGCTGGATACCGTAGGGATCAATTTATCTGGACTGCCAGTATGTATAGCGTTTATCGGCGCTAATTCTGTCGAAGAATATCATAGGCTGGCGCATATCTGTTCCCAGGGTTGGCACGAATTTGGTGACGACTTTGGTCTAGCGGGCGTCGTTCCGTTTTGGAAATACGATGGGTGGGTGCTAACGATCGTTCATGGAGATTGGTCGGTCTTCGACAAGTTTAGACCGAAGGAGAATCAGCGGAAGAAGAAATTTAGAAGAAAGAGAAGCCGCAAGTCTCGAAAGGCCCCGGCAGCGATAGAAGTAGGAAACGCGTGAATTGATGAGCCATATTATGTCGAGATCCTTTCTATTTTATTTCTACCAGTTGAATACGTAATAAATTCATGCCTAGTTTCTCTCATGATTCTAGCTGATGCAGTGGCCGCTACCCCGCTACCCTACACACCACACAACGCAATGCTCCCACGCACTTAATGCATGTACATAAAGACAGGTGATTGAAACCTGCGTGAGGAAACCTTAATCTAACACTTGCAACTGCGATCATATATGGTCGGACATGTTCGGGCATCAGCCTACCATTTTGAACCGTCATGACGAACCTTTTAGTGGCCATGAAATAGTTCGATAAACATAACGCCACCTACGTGATAGGAGAGAATGTCACTCGAGACGGCGTAGAGTATTGCGTGTATTTCGGCCATTACTCCAGCAAAGAATATAATGAGCTCGTGAAACTTTGGCACAACGCTAGCCTGGAGTATGACTATCCAATCAATGCATGTGCTTCGGTCAATGACTACGAACAAGATCCGCTACAGATCATGTACGGGGATCTGTCGGACTTCGACAAGTTCCCTGCAGATATAAAGGGTGTAGAGGAGGAAGACAAAAACATTGAGCTGAAATATTCGCGAAAATCTACGGTAGCACATTTGAGCATGGTTATGCACGGTTCATATTCAACTTTGCCCTTCTTTTGACAGCCTCAGTCTCGAATTGTCAGCATGCTTTTTTCTCAATCCCCAGCTCGGCCACTCTCTTCAGCCTCTAACTAACCTCGTGCAGTGGCCGCATGCTTGAAAGTCATGAATACGCGGTCAATTCATCTCAAATCTTACTATATCCTGTTGACTTTGTTCCTTTTGATTTCAGCGTCTTCTTACTTGTTGATGTCTCTTTAGGTTCCTATTGAAAGCCAACGGCAGAGAACGCAGGAACAAATGAAACATGTCGGTGCCAGCACTGAGTCTATGTTTGTTTGCACAAGAGCATATAACAAGCTAATTGAGCCCCTCCCCTCCGTAGCGTGCTGCGATGGTGGCGTGGAGGTGCATGAACTATCGATGTTTGGTTAGTGGCCCCTTACTCTGTCTCGGCTCCAATGGTCATATGCAGCCGTATGCCAGTGTCAATAAGGATACATTAGAACCACCAGAACTCCGTCTTTACGATTCCGCTAATATTTTCCTATGCGAAATAGCGCCGAAGTGGCAGCAGCACGTACTCTCTGAAGACGCGACTCCACACCTGATCGATGCACATCCGCACGTCAGCCCATACCCACAGAACCAGGCGACGATGTGTTAGGTGTGTGGCAGTGGGCACGACTCCAGTCACAGGACCCAGTCACAGGACCCTGGCATAGGATCCAGTGAGGACCAGGAATATAGCACTCACGTCCTGAACAGGATCCTGAAAAGCGCAAATGTTTGTGTGTGGGTCTATGGATTTCTTTTTTCTGCGAGCTTGTTAAACTCTGTATTTCTTCACTCAGCGTTGCAGACACTCGTTGACCTTCTACCATGAAACCCGCGGTAATGTGTCATAGCCTATGGGCAGTGCGTCACCCTAGTGCAGGGGGGACCCGAAAACCCATGGCCCAGTAGCGGGGCAGTACCCACCCAAGCGTTTATATAATAGAGATTTTTCACATCTCGAGAGCATGGTTTTGGCCAAGGATTTGCAGTACCTGCTCAGCGAAGAGGCTAAATCGCGCAAGGATTCGCCGCTTAAGGCTGCCCTAAAGTACCGTAGCATCCCCGGGATGCGCTCGCTCGGTGGCGGGCTGCCGATCCCCGAGCTGTTCCCGTTTGATGACCTGCACGTCGAGACGCCGGCCGTGCCCTTCGATGGCGGCGTGAAGCTCACGAGCTTTGCTGGCCATGACGTTGAGGACGTGCACATTACGCGGGCCATTGGCGAGGGCGCACAGCCGGACATTGAGCTGAGCACGGCCCTGCAGTACGGCTCGAGCATGGGCGAGGAGCGGCTGCGCTCGTTTGTGAAGGAGCACACGCGCCGCGTGCACAAGATCCCGTACAGCGACTGGGACCTGCTCATCAGCATTGGCAACACGTTTACGTGGGACGCGATTCTGCGCACGTTCACGAACCGCGGCGATTCTGTGCTCGTCGAGGAGTTTGCGTTCACGTCCGCGCTCGAGACGGCCGCGGCGAATGGCACGACGCCCATTGGCGTGAAAATGGACCTCGAGGGCATCATCCCCGAGGCGCTTGAGCAGCAGATGGCGTCGTGGGTCGGTCCGCGGCCGAAGCTGCTGTACACGGTGCCCACGGGCCAGAACCCGACGGGCTCGTCGCTGAGTGCCGAGCGCCGCAAGGCCGTGTACGACATTGCCGTGAAGTACGATTTCCTCATCATTGAGGACGAGCCGTACTACTACTTGCAGTTCCCGAAGTACGTGCACCGCACGCGGGTCGAGGGCAAGGGCACGCAGGCACCGGCGGGCGAGCGTGAGCCCGTGCCTACGAACGACGAGCTCCTTGCCATGCTCGAAAAGAGCTTCCTTGATTTCGACACGGAGGGCCGTGTCATCCGCCTCGACAGCTTTTCGAAGGTCATTGCGCCGGGCACGCGCTTGTCGTGGATTGTTGCGCAAGAACGGTTCATTGAGCGGTTGCTGCGTCTCAACGAAACAACTGCGCAGAATGCCTCGGGATTCAGCTCGACGGTCGTGTACGGAGCGCTCCGCCGCTGGGGCCAGGACGGGTACTTGCAGTGGCTCGCGCACCTCAAGGGCGTGTACGCCGAGGCAAGAGACGTCGCGTGTGACACGATCTACGACACGTTCCCGGAGGGCAAGTACGAGTTCGAGCCGCCCGTGGCGGGCATGTTCTACTGGTTCAAGATCGACGCGCGCCGGTTCCGGGACTTCGAGAAGCTCGGGCAGGACCCCGTGGCCTGCGAGACGCGGCTGTTCGAGAAGGGTCTCGAGCGCAAGGTCATGATTGTGCCCGGCCACTGGTTCGTGTCGACCAAAAACACGACGCCGCCGCAGCCCGAGGTCCCGAAGACGGAGGCCGAGAAGTACGCGATGTACTTCCGCGGCACTTTCGCAGGTGTCGACCACGACACGCTGCGCTCGGCCCTCAGCGACTTCGGCAAGCTGCTTGTCGAGGAGCTCACGAACTAATAGATCTAATGTGTGTAGAGTACGCTAAGGACAATGTTACGCTACTCACGTACGCAGCTCGTGTCAGGCCAATTAAAGGCCAAGGTGTAGCACTCTCTGGTGGCAGCGAGTATCGTGCATGACGTGAGTAGCCTTTTATGTTGCTCTATTGTGTCGGAGAATTAGATAGATAATGTCGTACACGCGTACATTGTACCATGCGTGCATTGTGTACTGCGTACTGGGCGTACCTTGTGTACTGCGTTCGCTGGCGTGGTGTACGTGCTGGGCGTACGTTGGCGTGAATTGGCGTGAATTGGCGTGGCGTGGATTGGCGTGGCGTACATTGGTGTGGCGTACATTGGCGTCGTACTATTAGCAGGATGCATGGGAAAATCACGGCCTGAGCTATACTTCGGCCTGCCGTAGCTTGCGCTCCATTTCCTCGCGCCGTTTCTGTTGCCACCGTGCGAGCTTCGCGTGGTCGTGCAGCTTGAACCCGAACATTTTCAGCGTGAACTGCTCGGACGTGCGCCTCGGCAACTGCTTCGGGTACGACTGGAACAGCGAGAACGCAGCGTTGGGTCCGAAGAACGCCCCGTCGAGCGCCGCGTGTTTCGGGTCGGCCGGGTGGTAGAGATCTTCGCATTTCGGGCAGAATAGCTTCACGCAGCTTTGGCCCGGGACAGGGTTGACTCCGATGGGCAGAACGGGCTGTGACCGGCACAGGGCCCGCGGGCACCGGCCGTACTCGCCGTTCTGGAACTTGCGCAGCAGCTTCTGCTGGCCGTACGCCTCCATTATGTAGCGGGAGTGCGCGATCCCGTAAAAATGCCGGCACACGGCCTCGTCCGACTGCTCCATGCCGTCTTCTTCGAGCTCTGAGTCGGACTCGGGCGCCGGTCCGATGATGCGCGAAATGACATCTCCGAGCCGGAGGTGGCCCGTCGGAATCCCCGTGAGGTAGAACCGGTCCTTCAGAAAGTCGTTGTCGAGCTCGACAAAGAAATCGTGGCCCTCAATAGCGTGGAAATTCTCCACCCAAGTCTGCGGCTCTTCCATTGACGATGGTGAGAATTGCGTGGTGAGTAATCAGCCAAGGCTGCAGGCCGGGCCCGGCAAGGCGTGTGGCGATGGTGACCTCGAAGGCTGGTCGGGCAATTCTGCGTTTCTGATGCGTGAGCAAATGTTAATTTCTATTCTATGTACTGTTGAAACGTGGCCATGTCGCCGTGGTGTAGCCGTGGTGGGCCGTGATATTAAAGGGCCAGGCTCGGGAAATCTGTCGTGGATCGGGGCAAAGCTGCGTGCGATCTATATATGGCTTGCCATTGAACGACTTGCTGTTGAACGCTTTGGCCGTTGCTGCCTGGCGTTGAATTGAGTTAGTTGCTGTGACCGTTGCCGTGTGATCGTGACCGTAACCGTGCCGTGACGTGCCGTGACGTACCGTAACAATGCCATGAAATGCCGTTACGTGCTGTGACGTGTCGTTACCGTATCGATCCGTGTCGATCCGTGTCGATCCGTGTGGTGGCCGGTCTTAGTCGCTTAACCGTCACGCAAGTGCGTACTTGCGCAGCTCGACCCCGCCGTTCTGGAGCACGCGTGCGCTTTCGGCGTCCATCGAGTACGCCTGCGAGTACACGACCTCGCGCACGCCCGTCTGCACGATCTTGATGCTGCATGTCAGGCACGGGCAGGTGTTGCAGTACAGGATTGCGCCCGTAATGCGGGGCCGGCCCGCCTCGAGCAACGCGTTTTCCTCGGCGTGCAGGCACAAGCACGTCGAAAGCAGCGACCCGCCATTCGAGGCCGAGTTGCACCGGTCACAGCCTCCTTCGCTGCAGTTCAATGTCCCGCGGGGCGTGCCGTTGTAGCCCGTGGACACAATGCGGTTGTCGAACACGAGCACGCATCCGACGCGTCGTTTCATGCAGTTCGACCGTTGCGCAGCAAGATCGGCGATTTTCATGAAGTAGCGGTCCCAACCGGGCCGCAACCGCTCGGGATCGAGCACGTTCACCTCGCTGAGCCGCGCCTCGAACTCCGGAACGGACGCGTACGCGTTCACGAGGTTGACGTGCGCAGATCGTACGTTTGCGAGGCGGGCCTCGAGCATGTACGCGTTTTCCTCCACAAACAACGGGCCCAAACGTTGCTTGCGCACGGTTTCTGGGGCGTCAAGGTTCAAATGCACAAACCACGGCCGCTTGTGCACGGCTTCAAGGGGCTCGCCCTCAATGAGCACAACAAAGTTCTCCCGCCATCGGCTGACAACAGACGCAAGCACGTCGTGCACGTTCTCAAGCACTTCGAAGCCCTCCCGGCGGAACTTCTCGACGGCCGTGTGCCTTCCACTGCCTACCGTGCCGGTGATTCCGACAAGCATGCTTAAGTAACGGCCGTACGAGGCCAGGCCGTCGAACTAAATACATTCTCAAATTAGGTTCTTACATACACGCCAATCCACCTTGTGTCTATGTGTACGCACGAACGTATGCGTGTATAGATGTGCGAAGACGTAAGTACAGATGCGTATACGCTTGCGTGTACGTAAGTACAGATGCAGTATGGATGTAGTATAGATGCATGTATATGTAGATGCAGCATAGATGTACTGTAGATGTGGAACGTGAGTAGTGAAGTATATGTTTGAGGATATTTGTATTTACTATCTGTGGAAATTATAAATCCGTTTGGTGGGCTTCCATTTATGCGTTCTATGTATCATGTTTATGTATCATGTTTATGTATCAGGTTTATGTATCGTGTTTATGTATCGAGGGTTCGTGCCTAGTGTGTAGGGTTTGACCGGTTAGAGGGGCGCATGCTGAAGAAGTATATCCCCGAGTTTGAGCGGTCCCTGGAGGCCGTGCTGCGCATTGACCCGACGCTCAAGCCCATTGTTGATGCGAATACGTTCCACGCCTTTCTTGCTCCGCGGCCAACGCTGCAGTCGTCGTTCCAGTACCTTGTGCGCAACGTCCTGTCCCAGCAGGTCAGTGGCGCCGCGGGCCAGGCCATTCTTGGCCGGTTTCTCACGCTCTGCAACCAGGGAGCCGAGACAGAGCAGTTTCCGGCCCCAGAAACGCTGCTCAAATTCAGTGTTGAGGAGCTGCGTGGGGCAGGCCTGTCTGTGCGCAAGGCCGAGTACGTGCGGGGGCTCGCCGAGGCGTACCTGAATAACGAATTGAGCGACGAGTTCTTCCAAACGGCCGAGGACGACGAAGTCGTTGACAAAATCGTGTCAATTCGCGGGCTCGGGCCCTGGACGGCGCAGATGTTCCTCATTTTCTACCTTTTCCGCCCAGACACGTTCTCGGTGGGCGACGTCGGCGTGCAAAGAGGCATTCGCCGGTACCTCAAGGAACGCCCGCACCTCCTGAAGGAGCTCGAAACCCCGGCAGAAAGCCAGACGCCACCTTCGCCGGGGAAGTCGAAGAAGGCGCAGGCGAAGGGCCCGATCCCGGCCGATCTCAAGCACATGGAGCGCGTCGCTGCCCGGTTCGTTCCGCACCGCACGGCGTTCCAGCTTATTATGTGGAAACTCAGCGACATCCAAATGAACACGATCGAGGCGCGTGATGCTGAGGCGTCTAAAACAGCTCTGCAGGCCCGGCCCAAAAAACGCAAGGTCGAGCCGGACACTCCGCCGGCAGAGCCCAATGCAAAGGCGGGCACCAAGGGTGCTAAAGCTAGTGCTAAAGGTGGCACAAAGACCGGCTCGAAGGCTGGGACAAGGGCCGGTACGAAAGGTCGTAAAGCTGGGACTAAGGCCGAACCAGCTTCACCCAGTGAGCTTATTGAGGAGACAAAGATCCCGGAACCCGAGCTCGCAGCACTCGATCCTCTTCCCGAGCCCAAGACACGCGCAACACGCAAACGTAGAAAGTGAAGCTCTCGAGCAATTCTCGTGAGAGCTTCGCCTGACTAGTTCCAATGCAGTTCAGCCCGTACAGGGGAAAGCACGTACTGGCACCTCCAGGTAGAATCGTGACAGCTCAAATAGACAGTGCGGGATTGCAATTTTAGAAAGTACGAGTCGCGCACCTAGAGTGTCGCGACAGCCTCGCCTGGTCAGCTTAAATGCACAGCTCAGAATGTAGGCTGGAAGCACGTAGTGACACCTCCTCGAGAAGCCATGACAGCCTCGCCTGGATAGCTTTGCCTGGACAGCCTTGACTTTCTAGCCTTGCTTTCTAGCCTTGCTTTCTAGCCTTGCTTTGCAGCATCGACTAAATGCACAGTTAACAGCTTGTATCACCTATGTATAAATAGTAAGCCCATATCGGGATGTGGTGAATATGTACAGATCAGGCCGTGGCCGGTGCGGGCTTCTTCACGCCGTACTTCGAGCGCGAAGTCTTGCGGTTCACGACACCGGCAAGATCGAGGGCCCCGCGTACACACTTGTACTTCACACCGGGCAAATCCGGCGTTCGCCCACCACGCACAAGCACGACGCTGTGTTCCTGGGCGTTGTGGCCCTCGCCGGGGATGAACGCCGTGACCATTTTGCCGTTTGTTAATTTCACACGGCACACTTTACGGTTCGATGAGTTCGGCTTCTTCGGTTTCATGGTCATGACCCGCACAACAACGCCACGGCGTTGCGGGCACTCATCGAGCGCCGGTGCCTTCGACTGGCTTGCGTTTTCTCTCTTTTTCGTGGTGCGGAAGTTCCCGCGGCGTAGAATCTGGTTGATCGTGGCGTATGTACGTTGCGAGGCCACAGCCGGCTGGCTGGCCAAGGCTCCCGCCCAGGGCGCACGAAGGACACCCGACAGAGCTAATGACGGGCCCGAAGGCACAGCAAATCGACTTAGCGGGTTGGACACGGCCAAGGCCCTGGCTCCGAGGCTACGCACG
Organism: Starmerella floricola; assembly: GCA_030579735.1. NCBI lineage: Eukaryota > Fungi > Ascomycota > Dipodascomycetes > Dipodascales > Trichomonascaceae > Starmerella > Starmerella floricola. Next base: position 212,554 of record JAKTRP010000002.1, on the reverse strand, counting down.
CCGAGCCCACGAAACAGCATGGATGGTTGGTGTTATGGGAAGTGAAATTTCGAGGCCCGTCCTCGACCCTAGCCCGCCCGCATTGGCACGGGCAGTCCACGACTATAAATTCCATGAGCTGCACACATGCAATTCTAGCACTTATACATATTCGAGTACTACTACATATATAAAATCCGCGTTCTGAGGTTGGGACATGCTAATTAAATATCGCCCTTCTGTACCAGCTTGTTTGTGGGCGTTCATGCGTTACGGAGTCATTGCCCGTGTTTCAGGTATCATTTCGAGTGTCATTGTCCACTTGTTGGTATGTGGCGTCCGAGCAACGCGAGTTTCGAAAGAGCGGTGGCTTTGTTGCTGATGAACTCGAGGACGCGTTTCACAAGCCCGCCAAACCGCAGCTCGAAATCGGAGAACTCGGGCGAGTCGATGTGGTGCACTTTACACATGTCCTTGCGCGTGATGAGTCCCGCGAATTTGCCATTGTGCGTGACGAACACAGTGTGCGGGCCGAGCAAGGCGAACAAGGAGTACACGGACTCGAGGCTGTCGGTTGGCGAAACGACGATGGGGCTGTTGTCGGTCTTTGAGCCCGAAGTCGCGGCCACTAACTCGTTCTCTTTGGTTACAACGGGATAAGTACGGAACTTCTGCGTTTCCCGCGGGAGAGCGGCGCCTTCGCGAACAACGCTGCACGAGCCCGCCGGAACCATGATCGACGAGGCCGTGGCGCCGTTTAAATCAAGGTCGTCCACGTCTTTCTCTAGAAACGGGTAGTTGTTTTGGCGGATTGCGCGGTCGGCGATGCCACCACCGCCTAGCGGGTCGCTGTGTCCAAGCTGCGACGTGATTAGCCGCGTCACGCCAACCACGATCATGGTTGGCACAATGTAGTGCAGCGCGCCCGTGAGCTCGAACATGACAACAACGACAGTTAGCGTGATTTGCATGACGCCAGCGAGCAGGGCCCCGGCCCCGAGCAGGGCATAAGCTCCGGGATTCACGCACAGCGAGTCTGGGTCGGCCAAGCACGATCCAAAGTACGAGGACTCAGCAAACTTGTCACGTAAAATCCATACAAACGTCCCGACGAGACGGCCAAACAACGCCCCGATCGCCAAGGACGGCACAAAGATCCCCGCAGGCACCTTCGCAGCGCCGTACGACACGAGCAGCAGGGCTGTGCGCAGCACAAGGGCTAAAAGAAGCGAGGACACGATCTCGGGCTTCGAGCCGTAGCACGACGGGTGGTCCTGCCCGCCGTGCGCACACTCGTGGAACAGGATTTGCATACTCTTTGTCATGTCGACGCGCAAATACGCATTGAAATAGCACAATACAGACGTAATGAGGGCAAGCACGAGCGACTCGGCCATGTACTGACCGCCCCAGAACCGCTTGCGCAGGGCCGTGATGCGCAGGTTGTACTTCGTGATGTAGTGGCCCGCCACGCCGCCGAAAATACCGAGAACCACGAAAAACGGCAAGTCAAACGAGTGCCAGCTCGTGTCGTAGCGCACGCTGAACAGCACGAGCTGGCCCGTACGGAACGGGTTCAGAATAGCCACGACGGACGTGGCTACGAGGCAGCAGAAGTACGTGCGCCAGACCGTGTGCAGGCTCAATTCGGCGGCCATTTCCTCCAAACCGAACAGCAGCCCGCCAATTGGCGATCCGAACGCCACGGCCACGCCCGCTGCACAGCACGCCGTCAACAAATCACTGCGCTTGCGCTGGTCGTGCCTGCCCGACACCCACCGGGACGTAAACAACTTGCTGGACACGACGTGGCCCACGCATGCAGCGTAGTGCACGCTCGGTCCCTCTTTGCCCACGCTCAGGCCCGAGGCTATCGTGAGGGGCAAGGCCACGCACTTCACGGCGAGCGTGAGCCAGCTCAGGAACTGCGGGGCGTAGAACCCCTGGATAATGCACTTGATTTCGCTGATTCCGGACCCAGCAGCAAAAGGTGCAAGTGACGTGACGAGCAGCGAGGCCGTGAGCGCAAACACAACGGACAGCACGACGTAGATCACGTACGCACTGAAGCCCGTGTGCTCGACCCACGTCGTGCACTCGCCAGCCGAGCCCAAACAGCACGTCGACTCGCTGAGGTACCACCAGCCACGGCAGTGGCCCTCGCGCAAGTCCGCAAGCCAGCCCGTTGCGAGCGTGAGGAGCACGGCAATGAGCCCGACGACGGCCCCGCAGCTCGCGAGCACGGCCCAGCTTGAGGCCGCCATGGCAAAGTGGCGCCAGCTCCACACGTCGTGCGAGCGGAGGAGCCTCGTCCGGTTCTGTTCCTCGGCATCTGCTACCCAATCAACCGTTCGGAACTCGCTCGCATTCATGAGCTGCCGGAGCGTGGGATTAGGGAAGGTGCGAGGCCGGGCCACAGTGCTAAGGCCATGCTCGCCCACAGCGCTAATGCCATGCTCGCCCACAATGCTAAGGCCATGCTCAGGACGCAATGATAGCGACACAATATACAATAACAGTGAGGCTAGCCATATGGGGTTAAGAATGCGAATTGACCGTACACAGCCAATCGTGAAGACGAATCTTGAGGCCATGCGGTCCACGCAGGCAAGCAACAAGTCATTGTGCCTACAGCAAAGCGATACCACACAATATCGCCCCTTACAATAATTCTAGAATAAATAATATCACACAGTGCTGGATCCTAGTGGTACTTGCTCCATACGTGCCTTACCCCAGGCTAGGGTTGCCAGTGTGAGTAGAAGCGAACGACCTCGCTGCCTCAAACCACCGTCACTGTGCCACACGAGCCCGTGTTTCCCAGCTTCCGTTCGAGTCCACGGCTCGCCTTTATTTGTCGCCGGTCAACGCGTGGAAGCTTGAACAACGGACAGTTGTGCCATTTGTGCCGTGTGTCCCGTGTGTCCCGTTTGTGTCCATTACGTCTCCAGGTTGTGTGCAGTTCGTGCGCAGGCAGGCAAGCGTGGACTTAACGAGCGCGTGACTAGTTTGTGCAGCTGTCTGTGTAGGTGTCTGTGCATTTGTTTGTGCAGTCGTTTGTGCAGTCGTTTGTGCAGTCGTTTGTGCAGTTGTTTGTGCATTATTTACGTATTTGTCTGTGCAGTTGCCTGGGCAACTTGGCGGACGACGTACCCTCGCTAGCTAGTGACTTGACTGCGCGTATTCCGTGGGAACGCTAAGAACACGCAAACCCGACCGGCGGAGGCCCCGGCTTGACCGCCGGTCGGAAGAGCCCGCAAGAGTGCTTGGCCAGCTACTTTCAGCCGCGGCCCACATCCGTGGAACAGGTATTTCCGCCGAGGACCTCCGCGCGTACCACAGAACGCTCCGTGGCACGGGCCTGTTCGAGTCTGCTTCCTCAATTCCAAGCGCTTTGAGCCTCACGGATTTACAGTGGCTCCATGAGCGTGAGCTTGCTCCGTACACTCCGCCATGGGCACGCACGGAGCCCGTTCCAGAAATTGGCTCCGGTGACACAGACCGTTCCGAGCCCGCGGTGATTCTCGAGCCAACAATTAGGGCTAGTCGCCCAGGCGCGGTTCCAGACTCATGTCCCGCTTCGCCGTTGATCCTGCATGAAGTCCCGGACAGCGATGCATGGCTCGAGTAGTCAGGGCGAGGGTTCCGCATCGATGATCAGGAAGGCCGTGCCAGAATTCGGAGATGCCCGCCGTAGGGCGTCGACAACGCGAACGAGCAGCGCAGCGAACCACGAAGTCTAATCCGATGCGTATAAAAACTCTATTCCATAAGCCTAGTGCGAGCTAGCGCCCACAAAAAATAGAAAATTTGCTCCGCGGAGCCGCGTCTAGACCGCCTTGTCTCAGCTAAGCCCTGCCCTCTCTAGACCGTGCATGCAACCCATGCCCTGCGCTGCGTATATTTTTAGCGCCTCCCTGCAGTGTGTATGCAAAACCCACGTGCGGGCATCGCTCACTATCGACTGGCTGACCCGGGTGCCACACGCAGTCCCGGTTGCCCTACAAGACCCGGCGGGAACACACACTTCCTCGCCAGTCCTCCCAGTCACAGTTCGCAAACACATCTGTGCTTTGTATCTTTTCCCGGTCAAAGCTCACGGATTCTGCGACTTCGCACGAATTAGTGACTCCTGAGGAGAAAATTCGCGCCTGCGGTCTCCCAATAATGTCTAATTTGCCCATGGAGAAGTCGGCACCTTTCTTGACTGTAAACGACGTTCCGCGTCCTGTTTCCTCAATGAAACGACGGGCACGCACGGCCGTCAAGGTCTGGGTGCTTGTATGTGTGGCCATTGCCATCTACCAATTTGCGCTTCCTTTGGGGCCATCGCTGCCCCACCGCGTTCCTCAGCCCGAGGCGCCGCAATCCCCTCAAACGACCGCGCCGGGCGTCCCGCACCACGCACGCCCGCACGACATTTGGGACGATGAAAACGACGACGATTTCGGGTTCGGGGCCCACAGGTACGGCGAACACGGCAAGCACGGAAAGCACGGAAAGCACGGAAAGCACGGCCGACATGGCAAGCACGGCAAGCCCGACAACGGGTGCAACCAGAGCAGCGAGCTGCACAACCTGCGTAACCGCGTGCAAGAACTTGTGTCGAAGGACCATCTCAAGCACTCGATTGAGTACATGTTCACGTCTGGCCCGCACCTCGCTGCTCAGAACGAGGAGCTTGTGAACTGGACGGAGTCCGCACTTGCGGCGAGCGGCTTTGAAACGTCAAGAGACGTGTACAACATCTGGCTGAACTACCCGCTCAACCACCGCGTGGCGCTTCTCGACTCTGATGGTAATGTGAAAACGGAGTTGTCATTGGAGGAGCCCGTTTTGAAAGAGGACGAAACCACGGGCCGCAGCGACCGAATCCCGACGTTCCACGGGTTCTCGGCGTCTGGGAACGCCACGGGAGCGCTCGTTTACGCAAACCTGGGCCGCAAACAGGATTACGACCGGTTGACGGACGAGGGAATCAGCCTCGAGGGCAAGGTCGTCATTGTTCGCTACGGCGGAATTTTCCGCGGCCTGAAGGTGAAGTTCGCCGAGGAGCTTGGCGCAGCGGCCGTCCTTATCTACTCGGACCCGGCCGAGGATGGCGACATCACTGAGGCCAATGGCTACGAGGCGTACCCGGACGGTCCAGCAAGGCACCCGGAATCCGTGCAACGCGGAAGCGTCCAGGACTTGTCGCACTCGCCCGGCGACCCCACAACTCCGGGGTTCCCCTCAACGCCGGACAACGACGCAAACCGCACCGAGCCGCAGGGAATTCCGGGTATCCCGTCGGTCCCCATTTCGTATGCGGATGCCCTGCCCCTGCTCAAGGCCCTGAACGGCCATGGCCCTTTGTTTGACGACTGGAAAGGCGCGTTGTCGGAAATTGAGTACAACGTCGGCCCCTCGAAGCTCGAGGTGAACGTCGAAAATGTCCAGGACTACGACTTTAGGCCGAACGTCGATGTCATTGCGAGAATCGAGGGCGAGTCGCCAGAGGAGATCCTCATTGGTAACCACCGTGACGCGTGGATCATTGGCGGGGCCGACCCGAACAGCGGCTCTGCCGTGCTCCTCGAAGTTGCGCGTGTGTTCGGTGAGCTTGTGAAGGACGGCTGGAAGCCGAAACGCACAATCGTGTTCGCGTCCTGGGATGGCGAGGAGTACGGGCTGCTTGGCTCCACAGAGTGGGGCGAGGACCACGCCGAGCACTTGAAGGAGAAGGCTGTGGCGTACTTGAACTGCGATGTCGGTGCGTCGGGCCGAGACTTCCACATCAGCGCGAACCCGTTGCTCCACTACATCATAGAGAGCAGTGCACACAGAATAGACTTCAAGGACAAGACCCTGTCTGACTACTGGGGCGGCAGCAACCACGAGTCGCGCATCAGCCCGCTCGGGTCCGGCAGTGACTATACGGTGTTCCAGGACCATCTCGGTATTCCGTCGATGGATGTGGGATTCGCCGGCGGTAAGGACAGCCCCGTCTACCACTACCACTCGAACTACGATTCGCTGCATTGGATGCAGAAGTTCGGCGACCCCGAGCTCGAGTACCACGAGGGCGTCACGAAGTTCGTGGCTCTTTCTGCGCTCGAGCTCATTGAGCACGACCTCATTCCTTTCAGCATTGTTCAGTACGCGAAGTCCGTGCGCCGTAATATCAGGAGCCTTCTCAATTGTTACGAGGGCCCAGCCAACGAGGAGGTCGCTGTTCTGTTTAACGAAGTGCACCACTTTTTGCAGCAAGCTAAGCAGTTCTCAAAATCGGCTCACCACCTGAGGCGCCGTATTCGCCGCGCCGAGCGCGAGGGTGGGTTCTGGAACCACGCAAAGCTGCTCGTTATGAGACTGAAGCTGAAACGTTTGAGTCAAAAATTGCGTACATTCGACCAGAATTTCCTTTACGAGGAAGGCCTTGACGAAAGGCCCTGGTTCAAACACCTCATATATGCGCCAGGAAGATACACGGGCTATGCCGGCCAGGTGTTCCCCGGGATTGCTGAAAGCCTCGAGGATTCAGATGAGAAGAAGTTGGTTAAGTGGGTTTCAGTGACTACGGACGCAATCAGGCAGGCTGCGGACTCGCTCTCGTAATCTTGCCAGTCACGGCCGCAAATATCTTCATGAGTTTCTAAAACTACTCCCTCCATTGGAGGCTTAATGACTTCCTGAATATAATTTATATCGATACATGTTTTCTAACTTTCACTGACGCTCGAAGATCGAGGAATCGCGTGCTGGTTCCTGGCTTCGTAGATGAGAAAAATCCATGTATCGCCCACTAATTAACCACCTAATTTTTGTTCTCGAATTCACTTTTTTATTGTTTATTTTTTTATTTACTGCTTGAAATGGCGATCTCATTTCAATCATGTTTTGCTATCTTCTCCTGTGGAGCTCAGCCCCTCACTCGATGGCTGGGTTTTCGCCGTTATTGCAAAACGGGGCTTGATTGTGGCCCAATTATTCGTGAGCAGTCTGGCACGTCCCCGTTTTACCCTAAGTTTTCGTCCGTGAGATAGATCTCGGGTACCCGTCAGGCTGCGTGAATTGCAAGCAAGGCCGTCTCGATAATGGGGCTGCGAATTTTCGACACGTATGAGCAAAGCTAGATAATATATTTGGCTATCTAGAAAATCGTCTGTTAGTCGCCCCTGTTTCACTTACATACTGCTTATGATAGACGTTCGTGGCGAGCTAAAATGGGCGAGCACTTCTAAGCTGGCGTGCAAGATCTCTCCTTGTGAAATCTTTAATTGAGGGTTCTCGGAATATCTGTCTGCGCCGGAAACGTGGGTATGAAATCACCGTGTTGGACTTCGGAGTTTGCGAATCTGAGGGGAGGGGAACATCGTTGCGTGAGCCAGGCATGGGTACCTGCAATTAATCGTAGTTGGGGAGAGTCCCAAGATCGTTATTAGACGCGAACTGCTCGAAACCGGGCAAACCAGTCGACGGTAAAATCATTCCCATCGGTTCTAAATATAAAGTGCCGCAGCTACCGCCCGTACATGGTCTCGGACTGCTGTTGGGAAGTTAGAGCGTCATCGTGAATCCTGGGGCGTTCAACAGATCAGCCCCACCAAACCTCCGTAAGGTGCGCATCGCGGTAAGGGCCCTGCAAGGTGGCTCCAGTCCCAAGTCCGGTCGAAATTAATGTATGATCAGCGCTTTTTCGCCTTGTCGGGGTCTAAGTAGCTGCGGAGAAATTGACTGGTACTCGCGGCTCCACAATTCGGGGCGAAAACACGCCGTGTCGTCGTTGGCAGTACATGAAAAGCCGTTTCCCGCGTGGACAACGGAACCAGCCGTCACGATAATAGCATTAGCGACCCTAGACCCCGAGGTGTCTTTTACCCATGCAAAGTGACGCGCGTAATAAACAACTGCTGCGGGGTACATATGTGATATATAAACTGTCGGATTCGACTCGAATTCTTCTCTACAGCTCTCAGCTTCACACTCCTCTCTACTCTCTTCTCCAATGAACTTCCTCCTTGTTGCCTCCACTCTTATTGCTTCGGCCACAGCCAGCCTCTCGGGCCCTCTCTCCGTTGCGTCATCCGACGCTGTCCAGCTCGACAACCGTGTCAAGGGCTGGAGCGCCGCGAACGGTTTGCTCGGAGCCTTGAACATCCAGAACTACTACCCGACTCTGTCGAGTGCGATCTCCTCGCTCTCGGTTGCTGCGGGCTCGATCTCGGACTCGGACGTGGACACGGCAGAGATCCACTCGTTCGCTACGGCCATCGCACAGTTGCTTGACGACCTTACTGCCAAGTCTGGCGACCTCACCAAGGTCGGTGCGAAGTCCATCGTTGCCAACGACTTGAGCGGCCTCGGTAGCCCGGCCGTGGGCATTGTTAACGACCTCCTCAACGCCGTCTCGAAGGACTGCGACAAGGTCAAGCAGCTCACTGGCGACCTCAACGCCATCAGTGCTGGCTTCTCGAGCGCGAACTCTGCCTATGGCGTTTCTCAGCTCACTTTCCCTGCTGCCCCGCAGTGCTAAGCGGTTCGAATGCTCAGAACTTCAAGTTCTGAACAAATACGAATATGGTCTTTTTTACGTCCCCTTTTTTAAGTAGCTTATGTCCCATTTTTGATTTTTAAAGAAGCCGTTCATGACTCGCAAACAAATGCAGTTTCGTTCAATGGCTTGCCATAGAATATACACACTACCTTAGTGGTGCTAGAAGTGGTGCGAGAAGTGGTGCTAGAAGTGGTGCTAGAAGTGGTGCTAGAGGTGGTGCTAGAGGTGGTGCGCAGTGGAACTTTCCGGGGAAGCGCAACGGAGCCAAAAGGTAGGGTTCTACGCCACCTGTGCCACCACGCACGCCACCTCGCGAGCCATGGGGCCTTCGACGGAGTGTAAAGGGCTAGGGTATTATTAATATATAGACGAATCGCAGTTGTCCGAGGACTTTCTGTGGAGATTGTGTTCAGCCTAAGCAGTCGAAGTCGAAATGAGCGAGTACGAGTTCGGAGTAGCCATGTCGTGCGACGGATGCGCAAATGCCGTGAACCGAGTGCTCACGCGCCTGGACGGTGTTGAAAAGGTCGACATCTCGCTGGACAACCAGAAGGTGCTCGTTAACACGCGGAACGATGTCGAGTACCAAAAGGTCCATGACACGATTGCAAAGACAGGAAAGAAAATCAACTACGGGAAAACCGTTTCCGCTTAGAGCAGCAGACATTCCTTGTCTGCTTGACAAGTGTTAGGACTATTTTGACTGCCTCCTCCAACCATTGAGGGGGTTAGCGCGCATTAATTTTTTAACGATCGTAACCTATGCAACAGTATTTTACTTTTATTAAACAAAAGCCATATGCTTTTTTTTGTGTTTTCAGTACTCTATTTTGGCTCTATGCAATGTGCTGGCGACTGCCTAGTTCGACCCGAGATCGAGGTCCCAGACCCAGCTATCAATGTCGCTAACCACGCGGTCTTCAATCTCATTGCCCTTTCCAGCAACCACGCGCAACAGCAACTCGTTCAGCTCTGTACGGCCAAGAATGTCTACGTGGTCGGCCGTCTGAGTTCCGCCACGCAAGTCAAAGTCGCTGGGGCGGTGTAGCATCTCAACGACCTTGACTTTAATGCCTGCGGGATTGAGTTTCGAGTTCTTGTCCTTCCACCGATGGTTAATCGTGTGACAGGGCAGCGAAATCGTGCCATCACCTGGCCCAATGACGACGGACCCGCGCTCCAAGCTGTCGTAGTCGATGACGTAGCTCAGGGGCGTGGACGTGTCGTTTGTCGAGTCGCGGTAGTAGTACGCCCGCTCCGTGTCCTTACCAACACCGTAGAAAGAGTAAATCTCGAGATCCGGAGCATTCGGCAGCGCAACCTCGAGCGGGTTCGACCATTTCGACGGGTCGTTTTCGTTGTTCACAACTTCTTTTCGCGTCTTCGCCAGGCCAAACGAGTAGATCGACTTCGTGCGGTTCGTGAACCACTCGGGAGACACCTCGAACAGTAGGTCCAGAGACTCGTCGAGCGTCAAGTTGTTCTTGCTCGATGGAGCAACGTTCTCGTTGAACCGCACAAAGTTGCCAAACGTCTCTGTCGTGTTCGCGGGATCGTCCGGAGCACCGCCCATATCGCCCCAGATCGCGTTCCCGCCCTTCGGAAGCATCGACGCAATGCCGGGCCACGTCCTCAGGAGCTCAGCACGCACGTCGCGGCTGAAAAACTTCTCAATGGCACTCACGGCGAGCTGGTTCAAGGTCACGGTGTCCTTCATTTCGCCGCTCAGCAAAGCCACAAGCGCCTTCGGGGTCCCGAGCAAGCTGCCACTAATGTCAACGAAATGCGCAACGTGGTCGTTGACCCAGTTCGGGCCACCATTACCGTATCCAGGACCTATGGCCTCGACCCACTTCAGAAAGTAGAACACGACCTGCGAGCCCATGGAGTGGCTCAGTAACGACGTTTTCTCGCCCGTCAGCTTCAAGTTCAGCTCACACTGAGCCTTGAGTTGCGAGAAATACCCGTCTCGGCGTTCTAAGTCCGGGTAGCCGAGTCGCCAGTCGTACGAAGCAAGCTTCATCGTGTTCTGGTCGTAGCCCATGGCAGACAGGTTCTCGATAATTTTGTTCCAGATCCAGTACCCCGTAATGAAGTAGTCCGCACTTTCGATGCCCTGTGCAGCCCGCACTTTGAAGTTCTCGGGGTCCATGCCCGTGTTTTTGTCCAGGAGGAGGTGCTGGAGCCAGCAATGCTTGGACAAGAGCATTGTGCGGATCATGTAGAAGCCTCCCCACATCTGCTTGCGGTAGTGCATTTTGCTGGGGCATTCCTCCGTGCCATGGAGGCCCCAGTTCTCCAGCGCACTGCTAACCACGCCCGGGACCATGATCACTGGGTGTTTCGGCCGAAACCCCTCGTCGTACATGTTTATCCCCACGGCAAAATCATCGCTGAGCTCAGTATCTCTGCCGGACACTTGGGCCTGCTGTAGCAAGTCAACGAGCGTGGACGGAAGCTTGTCCTGGTGCGTTAATAGCCATTCTTGAGACGCCCCGGCGAGCTCGACGGTCGCGTCGTGGTTCGCCAAGAAATGCGCAAGCACGAGCCCAACTACGGTGAACACGACAAATATGGACCGCTTGCTCTTCCAAATCGGTTTTGACCGGCCCGAGGGGGGCTTGACACGGCGTTTTGGCTTCGCGTCTTTAAGCTCTTCGTCCTTGTCGGGTCGGCGTTCTTTGCTTTTGCTGGCGTTGCCCGTAGCATGTCGCCGTTCAGACGACGACGTTCCAGAATTGGATTTCCGTCGCCGGGATTCTCTTCCACGGTCACTTCGGGGCTCCGTGGTGACCATTTCTTACTGGTTTACTACAACTCCGAAATGTACCGGCGGAGCGGATTAAGGCTGGCCTGAAATACATGGGCAAGGGTAGACTGTATTCATGGCGTTTGGGGAGATGTTAAAACCCCGATTTAATCGCGCACTCGTCCACCACATACATACCATACCTCTGTTCGTGTAGTATTTTTTATGGAGCGAAGCTGGGTACGGCGCCCCCAACAGAACGTCAACGCTCTGTTTTGAGGGAGCCAGCGTGTTCGAATACATAGAATAATTGGGATCAATAGTCACGTCTATATTCGAGTCTCGTTGCGATACTTACTTTCTACGAGTTGAGGCTCATTTCGATACTTAGTGTCTACGAGTTGAGCAGGTTTTGAGATGTGACTCAGTATGAACGCGGTCAGACTAAAGGGGCGCGCTACTCGCCCGGGATCTGCATCATAAATGACTTAAATCTCGGGCTTCGCCGGGACCTACGAGCACCCTTCATTTAGATCACGTGTAGTATGCAGGGTTAGACGCAGGTGATAAGCCAGTGAAAGCTAATCCATTTAGTCCGTAGGCTGATCGAATCAGCCGAGAAACACACTGCACAATTCAAGTTACTCACTTACTTGCTAAGATCGTCGCCACTTTGAACCCCCTAACTTTAGCTATTATTGAGTCACATAAACTAGTCACAATTAGCACTCGTATGTTTTTGTGTTCTTATCAATGTGATCGATCAGATCTAGTACCTAGTCCATCTACACGAAATTATCTCTACGTTGAATCGAGACCACGAAGATCCCGTTTAGTTCTATTTTTCCATTTAAGATTCTTCCTATTTGGAGGGTACCGTGTCAAGGCTACGCCCAATAGCTTGTTGATTCTTGTCTGAGCTGGTTGATATGATTCGATGGTGCGTTTACAACCAATACTATTGGCTTACTTTTGTGAGGGGGCGTACGCTATATGTGACATTGAGCACCTCGCGTAGTAGGCTTGCTCGCCCAATGCATGGTTTGTCAGGGGTCCCAATAATGGGCGCCCAATCCTTTTAGTCTCTTGATGATATATTTTCATAGTGCGTGTTGAGATCCCTGCCCTATGCAAGGTCTCTGTGCAACGCATGGTGTCCTGAAACGCGAAAACTATTTGAGGAGATTTAATAGATAGATAGCCGTAAACACCAATTTCGAGAGCCGTGGCGAGAATAATTCTCGTGCTGAAGAGGCGTGTTGTGAGAATGCGTAAAGTACATACTCCCTGGAATTGTCTGTTCTTCGCACAGCCCACCTTACGTTGAAAGGCTCATTGCAAATCCCAACCGTGCGAGCCGTATTTTGAGACAGCGGCACTGCCTGCTTAATCAATGCGCACTTTTTGGGACACGCAGCTAGCTTGGGTATATTATTTTCATGCGGTCGATGCACGACGCACTGAGTCTCCTGTTTTATATCATGTTTCGTAGATACATGCAGGTATATATATACCCATACGAGTGCTTGAAATCGCCTCTCTTCACCGGAGCTTTAGATCGTTCTTTGATATTGATGAGGATTTGGACTCCACTGTTCTTGATACCGCTTGCAGGTGTGAACGCTCAACCGCGTCCGAGCCCGGAAGGTAGCTTTCTTTCTTCTTCAATCCCAACTGCAACAGGAGGGGCAGACGGAAATCCAATCTCTTCCAGTCTCTCTGTAAATGTATCTTCTCCAGCTAATGGCAGTGCCACCTTGGACGCTGCCTCGATCTCATCGGCCAGTGTGGCCTCGGTGGCTTCTGTCAAGTCTTACGAGGCTGCCCTGAGCCTTAATGCGAGCCTTTCGAGCGTTTCTGAGGCGTCTGTTGCCTCACTCAAGTCTTATGAATCGGCCCTCAGCTCTAACGCAAGTGTTTCCAGTGTCTCTGAAGCCTCAGTTTCTAGCGTCTCCGCGGCCTCAGTTGCCTCGCTCAAGTCTTACGAGTCGGCCCTAAGCTCTAATGCCAGTGTATCGAGCGTGTCGGCTGCGTCAGTCGCTTCTGTCAAGTCTTACGAGTCGGCTCTTAGCTCTAACGCCAGCGTGTCAAGCGTTTCAACCGCTTCCGTCGCTTCTGTTAAATCTTATGAGTCGGCTCTGAGTTCTAACGCCAGCGTGTTGAGTGTTTCGGCAGCATCTGTCGCCTCAGTCAAGTCTTATGAGTCTGCCCTCAGCTACAATGCTAGCATATCTAGCGTTTCGGCTGCATCGGTAACCTCCGTTAAGTCTTACGAGGCGGCACTAAGCTCGAATGCCAGTGCGTCTAGTGTCTCTGAAGCCTCGCTCAAGTCGTACGAGTCAGCACTGAGCTCGAACGCAAGTGCGTATAGCGTCTCGACGGCCTTAGCGGCCTCGTTGAAGTCGTATGAGTCGGCACTCAGCTCTAACGCTAACGCTTCCAGCATCTCTGCAATACCTGGAGCCACGGTTACGTCTGTGGATCACGTTCCAAGCATAAACACTAGTGCTTCAAGTATAATCTCGGCACTCCCCTCGTCCGTGAAATCCAGTGAGCCCATCCTGACCTCGAATGCCAGCGTTTCAAGTGCTGCTGTATCTTCGGTACCGTTTTCGAGGCTTATTTTGAGTCCAAGCGTAAGACTTGCTAGCTCTGCAGTGGCTGGCGCTTCTGCGAGCATCATTGTGTCGGGACTGGCGTCTAATACGAGCATCGCGAGCACTCCTTTTGCTTCAGCTAAGACTTCGAGCGGACAGTCCAAAAATCTTAATCTTTCCAGCGCACTGGCTTCACAGTTCAGCTCGATCAGAACCTCGGCGCAAGCTTCAGGCTCCTCGGGAAAGCTGGCTTCTTCAAGCTTGTCGCCCAGGTCTAGCCTTGTGGGCAGTTTCTCGTCTTCAGCCGGATCGAGCTCGAGCCTACCCAGCAACGCCACGTTCAGCGGAGGTTCAGGCAGCTCAGTAAATGCAACTGCAAGTATTCCTGAGTCTGGTGTGAATACGACCTCACCTGCATCTGTTTCTGGGAGTTTTACGGCAGCGACTAGTAGGACTGGTTCTCGTCCAGTTTCAGCACTAAGGTCTTCGCAGGCTTCAGGATCGACCCCTGGGTCTGTCTTGAATACAAGCCTAGCCGGCCTCAATCAATCAGCGATTTCTCAACAGCAGGCAACATCCGGCGCTAACGGCACGAGCATCCTCATTATTGCTACAACCAGCTCGAATGTCTCGGCCGTTGCAACGGCTAACTCTTCGCCTAGCGTTTCGCTGAATATCACTAGTGCAGGGAACAAGTCGACCTCCAGGCCAGCATTTTCCGGGCCAGTCGAGGCACAAAATTCGACTACTTCAACCGTTGCTTCAACCCTGCTATTGACGAGCAGCAATGCGACACAGCCGTCGTTCGGGCTGAGCAGGTCTGTGCTGGTGTCTGCGTCTCCAAGTGCGCCCCGTCTGAATAGCTCGCTTGCCTCTGTTGGAACTCCGTTGAGTAGCGCAAGCACGCAGCTTACGTCTTTGAATATCAGCGCATCACAAAGCGCAACGCCAGGCCAGCCGAACTCGACTGAATCATTGCAAAAATCCAACGCTACTACCCGAAGCTCGTCTAGTGCCCTGAGCAGCCAGGCCATTAACTCCTCTGCTGTCCAGTCGTCGGCTGTGCTTCCACCAAGTACATTTTCTAACTTCACAGCGCCGAGTGGATCTGGCCAGTTGAACGTCTCTGGTGTGGCCACGGCACATACTACTCGCTCGAACTTGACACTGTCACGCAGTGGCTCGCTTAGCCAGCTCGTTGGCCCAGCTTCCTCTTCGTCACCAGGCAGCATAGTGAACTCTACCAGGGCTCTTAGTGCCTCGATTGCTTCACTAATTACGAACGGCTCTGTGTCGTCTGCAATAGCAACTGGGCCTAGCCGTGACCGGTCTTCGCTCGCGGCCACGTCTGAACAAGCTCGAAGCGAAAGCAATTCAACCAGGGTTTCCGGGGTCTCGACTATATCTTCTGCTGCAGGCACACCGTCCTCGTTACAAAGTATTGGACCTCTCACAAATGTCTCTGCTACGCGATCGGTTCTCGTACCAAGCAACTTGAGCTCGATTTCAGCCACCCTGCTGTCCACACGGGCTACAGGTCCGGTAAATGCATCTCAGTCGCTGACTTTCTTTGAAAGTCTGAGCAGGACTTCCCCGTCGCAAGCGCCAAGTGGGAGCTCCGTTTATAATGGATCAGTATCCAGCGCTGTATTGGAGACTGGCTCTGGGGTCTCTGGTAACTCATCCCAGCGTACGACCCCCAGTAGCAGTTTTGCGCAAGGCGCTACGGCGAATGTGTCTTCGGTGTTGGGTGGAACTAGTGGAGTGGTGACTGGAACGCCTTCGAGCGCTTTGAATGCATCCAGCTTGGTCGCTGGCACAAACTCTACTGCTGCGTCTTCTCTAGCAATCTCTTCAGGAGCTAGCTCCAGGCTCACAACTGCCTACGGCAACTCGACAGCTCTGTCTGCCGGTTCGTCATTGACAGGAGTCTCGACTGCGCGAGGAGGGAACAGCTTGGGAAATACCAGCGTGGTTGCGGCCAGCACAGGGTCAAGTTCGATTGCGGCGACACAGCCTTCGAGCTTTAGCAATGCTTCGAGCGTATTTTCCACAGCTCTATCGGCAGCAGCAAACGTTTCGAGTTCGTTTGGTACCTCGGCAAGCATAAGCGCAGAAGGAAACTCTAGGAGCTCTGGGGCTCTTCCCTCTAGTGCTTTAGGCAGTGTGAATGGTAGCCATTCATTTAGTGCGGCTTCCAATGCTTTCAACGTCGGAACTTCCCAAGCTAGCAGTGCTGTGGGATCCCAGAACGTAACCGGCTCCGCTAGCAGCTCTAGCATTTCCAGTCCCCTTCAATCAGCTGCCAGCAATGGGACCTCAGGCAATGGAACTGGTCCTGCAGTAACCTCTGCCGGCAGTGGTCGAACAGCATCTCGCAGTGTCCTCTCTGTGCTCACTAGTGGAAGTGCAGCTGCCAACAGTTCCGCTGCTGGTCTGCCAACATCTCCCTTAGGAGCGTCGAGGTCTGCGGAGGCTAACCGCACTGTGAGTTTCCCTATTAGCCCCTCTACCGGCTCGTCTGTCGAATCCAATAGGACGGCGTTGTCATCTGGAGCCATCTCATTCGGGAGCACTGGACCGGGTGCCAGGTCGAACGCCAGCCAAGGTATCACCTCACCATCTACTGCCTCGGCAAGCCTGTCTTCTCTTGGCACACGAGCAAGTAGCGCGTTCGGCAATGCAAGCACAGCCAGCTTGCACTCCGGTTCTGCCGCTGCTACAGGAAACAGCTCTAGTCTCTCGGCCTCAAGGGGCTCAGCTTCTTTGTCGAGTACGGCTTCATTAATTACGCCTGTAAACACAAACAGTGGTGCGCTTTCTAGCGGAGCCGCACTATCTAGTGGAGCAGGGCTCTCTAGTGGAGCAGGAGTTTTTGGAGCTGTATCAAATTCGAGCTCGCTAGGTGGTCAAGGAAGCGTAGCAACGGGTTCAGCAGGATCTTCTCGAGGCTCATCGGCCAGCCAATCCTCTATCTTGCAGAGCAGCGCCTTCAGCAATGGATCCTCGCCTACTACAAGCCCTGTGGGCAGTTCCGTATCCGCTAATCTGTCGAACTCAGCCAACTCAGCGCCAATTTCCGCGGCACTATCCCGTGGAACGGCTGCCAGTGGGCTTAGTACTGGTCTTAGCGGGGTCTCGAGCTTTGGATCGAGCGCCGGAAATGCTAACAGCAGTGACATTGCTCAAGGAGCTACTAACAGTGCCGGGCCCATCCCAATTGGTAGCGTTACAAACTCTCTAGGACACACGCTGTGGACAACATTCGCTATCGGTTCAGAAACCACTTCGCGCTACGTTGTGATTCCGACGACGTCGTTCTCTGGCGAGCAGGTGAGTATTCTTACACAAACAAACGTGTTCACCCACGGAAGCGACACAAGATCCTTGGTTCTCACTTTCACGGTACCCAACAATGAGGGCTCCACGGGCTCTTCAGAACCTACTGGCTCCCTTGCTGCTACTTCAGGTTCGAACAAGGGTCATAACTCGCAGACCACGCTAACCACCACCGTGACTGTGCCTTGCACGCACGCAAGCTGCCAAGCACCCTCCACTACGACAACCTATACGACCGTGTGCACATTCACCTGGAATGTTCCGACCGGCAGCGAGTGCGCAACTGCTACTGCGCTGACTTCAACGGTAGTCATCTCAGAGAATTCAAGGACTATCTCGGTTCCTGTCACAATCCCATGCTCGGAGGTCTCAAGCACTGCATCGGCTCCCTCCATCAGCTCCGGCAGCGCTAATAGAACTGCTTCGCCAGGCTCGGTATCAGCCGCAGCGACCTCGTATCCCACGGAGTCTGCTGCAAAGTCTTCAAATGGGCTGGTTAGCACGCCAACGGGATTGTTGTCCAGTAACTTCGCCAACAACTCTGCCACAGCAAGACAAAGCTCTGGTTCAGGCGAGAGTAACTCCGGCGCTCTGCAAGAATCCTCAGGTCTGTCTAGATCTTCGGGCACTCAAGGCCTAGCGGGCTCGCAGGCTTCTGCCAGCTCACAGGTCTCTACGGGCTCACAGGTCTCGACAGGGTCAAAGGCTTCTAACGGCTCACGGGTTGCTTCTGGCTCACAGGTACCTTCCGGCTCTCAGGTGTTTACCGGCTCACAAGCTTCGGTTGGTTCACAACTTTCTACTGGTTCACAGGTTTCTGCCGGCTCACACGCTTCCGTGAGCTCACAAGCTTCAGTGCGTTCGCAATCTTCGGTGGGATCGCAAGTTTCATCAAGCAACACCTTGTTCACAAATTCGTCTGCATCTCCTGGCTCGGCCCCTGGTCAAGTACAGCCCTCTGGACAAGCACAGTCTTCTGGTCAAGCACAGCCTTCTGGTCAAGCACAGCCTTCCAGTCAAGCGCTACCTTCTGGCTCGGCGCCTTCTGGCACACAGAAGCAAACCTCGACATCATCGAGCTTGAACACAACGCTTAGCGGAGGTAGTCAGACAGCTACTGGCGTGGGCTTGGCTTCGGGGTCGGCTTCTGGAAGTGCGAATGGGGCCTCTAGCGCGGCTACGAACACTGCAACGAGCCCGTTTACCACAATCACTACAACTGTCACTGTTCCTTGCACCCACGCAACATGTCAGAATGCCGTGACGACTACAACTTATACCACAGTTTGCAGCTTCACGGTTCCGGTACCCACGGGCGGGGAATGTGCCACGAGTACTGCACTGACCTCGACAGTTGTGATCTCTGAGAATTCGAGGGTCATTTCCATCCCGGTCACTATTCCGTGCACGGCCTCCGCTACACAGCCATCGGGTGGAGCTAGTGGCACTCCTAGTGGCCCAAGCATTTCCAGAATTGTGACCAATGGCTCAGGATCTGGTTCCCAGTCCGGAGCACGCAGCACTAATTCTGGAGTCGAGGGCTCCGCCGTGCCGTCAGGGTCGAACCCGAGTCCTGGAACCGCTAATACTTCTGTTACTTCAGTATCGACAACCTCAGGTGGATTGCAACCGTCAGAATCTCCAGCATTGTCTTCTTATACGCCGTCGTTCACGGTTATCACGGTCCCGTGCCATCACACTGAGATCTGCTCCAGCAGAGGCTACATTCTGTCCACGATATACCCGGCTCCTTCGCAGTCCGGCTCGCAGACCGTTTGCGCTTCGCAAACCGTCTTGACTTTAATCACCGGGACTGAAACGCAAACAGTCACTACATCAGTGGCGTGCAGCCCATTCTCGGGACCATCTTCGGGACCATCTTCAGGACCAAACACACAGCCAACCGTGTCAACCTCAGTGGCCACCTCTGCAAAGCCTAATTCTGAAGTTAGCGTACCGGGGAGCTCTGGTACCGAGGTAACGGGCTCGCTCACAGGTACACCGACGACAAGTCCCACGGGCCCTAGTGCTCAATCGCCATCGGAATCTGGGCCATCACAGCCGGGCAGTTCCCAGAGAGGCGTGTGCTTCTCAACAAGGACACATGTCACTGGTACTTTGACCCATACACTCGTCTCTACAGTGCCCTGTGGTCCAGCCCCTTCTGGTAGCCAGAGCGGTGAGTCTTCAGTGCCCTCCAACTCGCAGGAGAGCTCTATCCCTAGCGGCTCTAGTTCGGGCACTCCAATATCAGGCTCGCAATTAGGAAGCCAGCCCGCTGCACCGTCCACTGCACCTCGCACTGGAGCAGCTTCTTCCGGCAGCCAGACTGGTGAGGGCGCGAGACAGTCGAACTCGCAGGAGAGCTCTCGCATCGCGAGCGGCTCAGGTTCAGGGACTCCGGCATCAGGCTCGCAGTCTGGAAGCGGGCCTGCTGCATCATCCACAGGTAGCCGAACTGGTTCTAATGCAGCCCAGTCTCCGACGTCTCCTGGAGCGTCGCAGGCTTTGCAATCATCGGGGCCGAGTTCTAACAGTAATGTGTCTGCTTCGCCCACTACACCTGTTACCGGATCTCCTAGCGCTGGCGTCTCATCAACGATCACAACAACTGTTACGGTGCCTTGCACTCAGCAAACCTGCCAGAATCTTCAAACCAGTATAACTTATACGACTGTTTGCTCATTCACCGTGCCGGTGCCTCAGTCCGGAGAATGCTCCAAGCCCACGGATGTTATTTCCACAGTGACAATTTCGGGAAACTCGAGAGCGATCACCGTACCTGTAACTATCCCTTGTACTGCTAGCATCTCGCAGCAGCCTACTGGAAGTCCGACGAATTCTGGAAATTCAACGTCACAGGAGAACAGCAGAGCTCCTTCGGGCTCCTCAACTAACTCGGGACCAGGAGCCACGCAATCACCTTCGCAGTCACGTCCAGCTGAAACCTCATCAGGGGCCACGCCTGGCTCACAAGGTTCAAGTGAGCAGACCCTTTCCAGCGGCACTGCGCCTACGTCGGGCTCCGGTGTTACTCCGTCCTTGTCAGTGAGCTCATCAGGCCCTGGATCCACCGAGTCTAGTACTGGCAGCAGCGGCCGGGGAGGCCAGGGTGCCACACCTGGCAGCGAGTCGACAGGACCAGGAGCCTCTGGTACCGCACCGAGGGTTGGTCCAAGCTTATCACCGGGCTCACAATCTCCTCAGAACTCCGGAACAGGGCTTGTTACCTCCCCAAGCTCTGGAAGCAGACCATCGTTCACAGTAATCACCATTCCTTGCCAGCATACCAACATCTGTTCCAGTAGAGGATACGAGCTGTCTACCATCTACCCAGCTCCTTCCCCGTCTGGCACGGTGACGCCGTGCGCTGTTACGACGGTGCTTACGACACTAAGTGGTACAGAGACTGTTACTGTGACAACTGCCGTTGCATGCGAAACTAGCCAGCCTTCAGGTGGTGCTTGGCCAAGTACTAGTGCAGCTGGCTCGAATGCTGAGGCGACTGGTACACCTTTAAATACGTCTCCAGGTGCATTTTCGGGATCTTCTTCAGCTTCGAGAACCGAATTAGTCTCTTCAATGCCGGCTTCTGTAGCTCACAGTGGCTCGGTGCCTAGCGGTGAGGCAGGCATCTCTTCTCAGCAGACAGCCACGACTCCTGAGAGCGGGTCGGCTGCCACTAGCTCGAGCTCCACGAGCCCAGCAGGTTCAGCATCGCCAAGTGTCACGAGTGGATCCGGGTCTTTGGCCAGCTCAGAGAGTGCATCTGCACCATCCGGGTCTTTGTCTCAGCCTATTGCTTCCGGAACGCCATCAAACTCGGCTCCCACCACTTATGGTCCAGGCAACACCGTGTCCTCGACTTTGACTTTCAATTGTACAAAGGAGACCTGCACAGAAACAGTGTTCACGACGGTTTGCTCTTTGACAGTTCCTCCGACCACCGAAGCCAACCAGTGCGTCACGAACTCAATGGTTACCTCCACGGTTTCAGCACAGGGCCTTGAGAGCACGATTACAATCCCGATTTCTATACCGTGCGGATCCACAATTCCTACAGGACCGGGTGCGACAAATAGCCTCGCACAATCGTCTGGTAGTTCTATCCCGAGTGGGTCACCGAGCGCACCGAGTGAAGGACCTTCCGCGAGCAACTCGCCATCGGCTGGAAGTGCTCCATCGACCAACTCTGCGCCACCGGTCGGTCAATCTACGGCGGCACGCACACCCTCTGGGGCAGCCACGGTCAGTTCCGGCCAGTCGTCATCAGCAAGCTACCCGACGCAGTCGCCCACGGGTAGCGAGTCCGTTCAGGGCCCTTCCGCACGCATCCAGAGCGCTAGACAGACAGGTTCTAGTGGTCCTTCATCTGTCAACTCGACATCTGAAGCGTCCAAAGAATCTGCCTCTACTGCGCCCTCTGCTGGAGTTTCGAGAGAATCAAGTGGGCCGTCGCCTAGCGGTGCGAGCACCTCCCCATCTTCTAGCGGTCCAGGCCCTAACGGTGCACCGAATTCAAACAGTACTCCAGCTGTTAGCGGTGCCCCTACTCCGAGCGGGTCTGAGGCCTCAACGTCCATCGGCCACTCTGTCCCGGCTTCTATTCCGACTAATCACGGACCCGGAAACGAAGTTTCCACGACGGTAACTCTGACTTGCACGAAGGAGACATGCACGGAGACTGCATTCACGACGGTTTGCTCGCTGAGCGTACCACCGACGACCATGCCAGGCCAATGCGTGACGACTTCAGTCGTTACCTCAACGGTTTCTGCGCGAGGCCTCGAAAGTACAATCACCATACCGATCTCTATCCCGTGCGGCTCCTCGATTCCTTCACAAGGGAGCGTAGCGTCTGTGCCCAGTGCCTCTAGTCCTGGATCTCCTGGACAGAACAGTACGCCCGCAACTGGCCCGAGCGAGTCAGTATCTCCATCTCAGCCACCGGCTTCGGGGCCTGCTCCAGGGTCTGCTCCAGCATCTACTCCAAGTGCCCCGGGCACGCCATCGACGGGAGCTCCTTCCCAGAACAGTGCTTCCGAGACTGGTCCCACTCCTTCAGGAAGTGCAGCACCGTCGAGTAATGTTTCGCAGCCGTCTATTCACCCACAAGGGTCTGAAGGGAGCGGTACACCCTCGACAGGCCGGGAGACGGCTACGCCGTCAAATGGTCCGTCAGTGGTAACCCAGCCGACTTCACCTCCGTCAAGTCCAAGCACCTACGGCCCGGGTAACACTGT
Source organism: Starmerella floricola (assembly GCA_030579735.1). Classification (NCBI taxonomy): domain Eukaryota; kingdom Fungi; phylum Ascomycota; class Dipodascomycetes; order Dipodascales; family Trichomonascaceae; genus Starmerella; species Starmerella floricola. Next base: position 190,111 of record JAKTRP010000002.1, on the reverse strand, counting down.
CCAGTCGACATTGACCTTCACTTGCACCAAGGAAACTTGTACAGAGACCTTCTACACTACGGTGTGCTACCTGACTGTGCCTCCTACTACGGCCGCAGGCCAGTGCGTCACAACTTCCGTAGTGACTTCTGTCGTGACTGCTGAAGGACAACAAAGCACTTTGACAATTCCAGTGTCAATTCCATGTGGCTCCTCGATTCCTACCGGACCGACACCAGCTAGTGGCGCGGCTGTTCCTCCAACAACATCTGCATCTGGCTCTGTCGGCTCTCCTGCGCCCTCACAACCAGCTAGTGGAAGCACACAGGCGAGTTCAGAGTCTTCTCCAGCCACGGGTACGCCTAGCCATGCGACTTCACAGCCTCAAAGCGAGTCGTCCACGCCGTCGAATTCGAGTGCATCCGTGGCATCTGGTTCGCCGGGTTCTAGCCAACCGAGTCCGTCGGGATCGCCAAGCCCTGGAAAGCCTGGCCCTTCGAAGTCTGTCCCCTGGAGCCCGCCTGTATCCGCTCCAGCTAGCCCATCCAGCCAAGCTCCTAGCGAATCTGTGCCGAACCCCTCTACCCCCAACGCAGCTTCTTCACCAGGCACGGGCTCTCCTAGTGAGCTTGGACCGTCTGCCTCGAGTCCAACTCAGAGAGGAAGTGCACCCGGTCAGCCTGCTCCAAGTGGCTCCGCTCCTGGTGGTCCGGCTCCCAGTGAATCTAGCGGAGCTCCTAGTTCTGCTGCACCCACACCGAGCCCTAGCAGTCCTCTGCCGAGTGCAGGCTCGCAAACTGTTCCGGGATCTTCAGCACCCGGGCCCACCACCTATGGTCCTGGTCACACGGTAGCAACAACAGTGACGTTTACGTGCACTAAGGAGACTTGTACAGAGACTGCGTATACTACCGTATGCTTGCTTACCGTTCCTCCGACCACTTCTGCAGGTCAATGCGTGACAACGTCCGTTGTCACATCGACCGTGACTGGTCAAGGTCAGCAGAGCATCGTGACGATCCCTGTTTCGATTCCTTGTGGCTCAGTCATTCCGACTAGCCCGGCGTCGCCCGTCCCGAGTCCTCTGAGTCCTCTGAATTCGGTGCCATCTCAACCCGTGGGTACTAACGAGTCAGGCACATCGGTCAACTCTACGCCGGCCACATTGGGCATCGCCAGCAGCGGCTCATCTTCGGCTAGCAATAGTGGCCCCGCTCCGTCGGAGTCCTTAAGTCGTGCATCACCTGGTAGCCCCGCTCCAAGCGGCCCGGTCCCTAGTGGTCCTGCTCCGAGCAGTCCTGCCACTAGTGGCCTTGCTCCTAGTGGCCCTGCCTCGGCTAATTCTAGTTCAGGTCTCGCACCGAGTGGTCCTTCCGCAAGCGGCTCGGCACCAAGCGAGTCTGCTCCAAGTGGCTCCGCACCAATTGCGCCCCTGCCATCTGGGTCTTCTCACGGGTCAGCTCCGGGTGCCACCCCTAGTGGCTCGGCTCCAAGTGGCTCAGCTTCAAGTGGCTCGACACCAAATGGTTCTGCGCTAAGCGAGTCGCAGCCTAGCACCGTGGAAAGCCATACCGGCTCTGCTCCAGCTTCAAGCCCTGCTAATCCTATCCCGTCTACGCATGGCCCTGGTAATACGGTGGCTTCGACTTTGACATTCACTTGTACGGAACAGACGTGCACTGAAACAGTGTTTACGACGGTGTGCTCGCTGACCGTTCCCCCAACAACATCGCCTGGTCAATGCGTGACTACGTCTGTCGTGACTTCCATCGTGACTGCGCAAGGCCAGACAAGTACAGTGACAATCCCGGTGTCGATCCCATGCGGATCTACAGTGCCTACTGGCCCACCTACACCCCCCGCTCCGGGTAGCTCAGCAACGCCTAGCTCCGGAAGTGCGTCACCAAGTGCTCCCGAAACGTCTGGAACGCCTAGCAGGACCACTCCAACCCCGAAGCAAGGGGAATCGACAACACCGTTGGCAAGCTCAACGGCTCCTAGCGAGTCTCCATCTCCTAGCGAGACCAACGGCTCACCAAGTGGCTCTGTGCAAACCGGCTTCGCTCCAAGCGGCTCTGGTGCCAGTCCTGCCTCGAGTGGATCTCCTCCAAGCACGTCCGCTCCGATCGCACCATCGGGCTCGGTTCCCAGCGGCTCTTCTCCCAGCGGCTCTGCCCCCAGTGGTTCCGCCCCCAGTGGTTCAATCAGTCCTGCACCTAGAGAGTCGACACCTGCCAGCTCGGCCCCGACCACCTATCAGCCTGGTAATACAGTGAGCTCAACGCTTACCTTCACTTGCACGGAAGAGACCTGTACAGAGACCGCTTTCACCACAGTGTGCATGTTGACGGTGCCTCCCACCACCTCGGCGGGTCAGTGCGTAACAAGCTCCGTAGTTACCTCCACGGTATCGGCACAAGGCCACCAGAGCGTATTGACGATACCGGTCTCTGTTCCATGTGGGTCTAGCATTGGCCCAGCTCCTGGACCCTCCGGCTCTCTAGCCACAGGTACTCCGGCTACTGGTTCTCCGGCAACCAGCTCACCGGCTACTGGTTCCCCAGCTTCAGGCTCTCCTGCTACGGGTTCGCCTGCATCCGGCTCTCCTGCATCCGGCTCCCCGGCTTCTGGCTCCCCGGCTTCTGGCTCCCCGGCTTCTGGCTCCCCGGCTTCTGGCTCCCCGGCTTCTGGCTCCCCGGCTTCTGGCTCCCCGGCTTCTGGCTCCCCGGCTTCTGGCTCCCCGGCTTCTGGCTCCCCGGCTTCTGGCTCCCGGGCTTCTGGCTCCCGGGCTTCTGGCTCTCCGGCTACTGTTTCTGCGGCATCTAGCTCTCCTGCTACTCGTTCTCCGACTACTGGTTCTCCGGCTACAGGCGCCCATGCTTCAGGTACCCCGGCATCGGGCTCCCCGGCATCGGAATCTCCCACCGGATCTCCTGTCACTGGCTCAGCAGTATCTGGCACGCCTGAGTCACCTTCTGAATCGCAAGCAACCGTCTCGCCAACTAGCGCTCCTTTGCCAGGTACGAGCCCGGAGTCAGGCTCCTCGCCGAGCACTCCCCCCTCTCAAGGGCGACCAGCCAGCGCAGCCACGCCGAGCGGTACCGAGTCGTCAGGTACGCAAACATCGCCGACTTTCGCCACTATTGCCCGGAACTCGGCCTCAGGACTGTCTGGAATCGTCGTCACGATCTCGACTCTTTCTCCAACGACTACTTGCCCCACGAGCGAGCTCACGTATATGATCCAGCACGGCTCGAGCACGCTTCTTGAAGGCCCCGGCCCGAGTGCTATGCCACAAGAAGCCACGGTTAACCCGAAGATTCTGTCTTCGGCGGTCCCCAAGGAGTCGAGCGAGGAAACGCCCAGTGTCACGGAAGCAGCTCCGAGGGCACCGGCCGGGACATCGCCAACGCAAGCCGCCGTTGCCGGACCAGGAAACAGTGCAGGTTCCGGCACTGCCGAGTCGGCCACGGCAACCCCGCCAAGCATTGTGAATGCTGCAAGGACAAGGCACGCGCCCGTTGTTGCGAGCTGCTCCGCTATGCTCGTGCTCCTCCTCGTTCTTGTGTGAGGACACAACTGCAGCTACTTTTCTTCTTCTCCTTGCATTCGATTACATTGTCGTAACTTTTTCTTCTTATCTTTCTAACAATACATAAGACCCACTGTCTAACTTCTATCTTTAAGCACTAGTTTCAAGGAATTCTCGTATTTCCGTTACATGGAACGTATATGTGAGTGGACCAAATTTTCTAGCCAGCTCTGTTAATTCTAATTTTGAATACCGCAATTTGAGGATATTTCTCCAATAAATTATTGTCAATGCATATTCACGAGTGCGAGAATGGCGAGAATGGGCGTTATGTGCATATATATGTGTCATAAGAGGAAGTCGCTGAGGGACAATCTTCCTGGGGTCGTTGATGGCTTTTGAGCCTTTGGAGTTTCAATCGGATTGTTTGCAGGCTTTTGTTTGTTTACTGGGGCAGTTCCAGCTCGCTTCGCGGGCAGAGGTGCCGGGACGGCCTTCGTTCCAGTGCAGTTCAGGCAACTGTAGTGTACATACCTTTGTCGGTCTTCATCCGGCTCAACAAATTGAGTTCCTAATTTCGATTTCAGCTTCTTTTCGAAACTCTCGCGGTGTTTTTCGGCCCGTTTCCTTGCTCTTGTCCTTGCACGCTTGCCTTTGCCGTGGCCGGACGTGGGCCCGCCTCGACTCGCTCGAACCCGGACTGTGCACGTGAGGCCCGCTACCCAGAGCACGGAACAGACGGGGCACCCCTCGGCCTGCGAGGGTCGTGGCCCCTGTTTTTTTGCTTGGGATCCGCTGGATTGGGCCTTCAAAGCCTTTGTGGCTGCCGACTCGAGAAGGGGCGAGAGCTCGGTGCCAAATAGGACGCGAGCGCCTGCCTGAGCATGGCCTGGCAGGAGCATAACTTCTGAGACCGGGCTTAGTCAGTGATGGCCACGTCCAGCGTGCATACACACACAACGGAACATTAACGATTAGATGAGGCTCAAAGATGAGGCTAAAGTTGTTGGTTCATCTTGAGGATTGTGTTCGGCAAGGCTTCTAATTTGGCACACAATGATTTTCGAGTTTGTATTTGTTTTAGCTTGTTTTAGCCCACGACCGTATATACGCACGAATGTGAATGTGCTCAACGATGCGAATTGATGTTCACCATGGCTTCCCTGTAAATTGGATAGCAGTCACGGTAGTCCCCGACTTTCGTCTGTGGCTGTGGGGGAAACAGTGTATAAATTAAATCTAGTGAAATTAAGGTAGGTGTTCGAGCTTCAAGGACGGGATATCATCGTGGAGGTCCAAGATCTCGGTTGCTGGGCTAGACAGTATGTCTTGGGAGAGCTCAGAAGCAAAGGATCGTTCGCTTGTTGGGCTGCGTAGGAGCATGTTCTGCTGGATGGTGTCTGCGTACGGGTCAGACTTCGTTCTTTTCGCGCCCATAAAGCTCGTGTCTGTGTGAGCAGACTCAGGACTCAAGGCGGGCGAGCTTCGTGTGGGTTTGCCCGTTTCTTGTGTGTCCGTTTCTTGTGTGCCCGTTTCTGGTGTGCCCGTTTCTGGTGTGCCCGTTTCTGGTGTGCCTTGCGCAAGTTTGTCTGAATCTTGTGTGCTTGGCACATGTTTAATCGCGTCTTGTGTGCCTTGCACAAACTTGTATGTGTCTTGTGTGCTCGGCCCAGGCTTGCCCTCCTCTGCCTTTACTTGAGGAGTTGGCTTTGCATTTTGCGATCCAGGCACGGCCTGCTGCGCAGCAATGCCGTTTTTCACAAGCACTTGTTGTAGGTCCACGCCTTCGGGCGCAGCTTGCGTGCTCTGAGGAGCAGCCTTGCGTTTAACGGCAAGCTTCGTTTGGCGTTCGAAGAAGGACGGGATCTGGCGACGCATCTCCGAAACCCACGCGTCCGTGTCGGCAAGCACCTGGAAGTCGAACACCTGGTCCCACTCGCTTCTGCTCGCTGGCGTCTTGTTCACAAACACGACCATACCGCCCGCGGCATGGGTCGCCTGGGCAAGCGTCTTCACGAGGCGCTTGATGCCAATGACCTTCAGCGACGTGCCGGCCACGATTAGCAGCTGCGGGTTCCGGCTACAGTCCTTGCGCAGCGTGAGCGCAATCTCGTCTCCACTGGGGTGGTCCTCGCCGTAGAGCACGATGTTCGGGCGGAGCTGGCCAATGGCCGTGCTCCGTTTCCCGCTGAGCTGGCGTGCGAGCGACGAGTTCACGCAGTTCATGCACTGCGGCGCATCGCCATCTTGCATTTCGCGAGCGTACTCGGGCGACCAATCGTAGGCCTGCGCACAGTGCATGCACTTCAGTTGGTGGATATCGCCGTGTAGCTGCACGGTTTCCGCAGTTCCAAGGCCAGCTCGGAACTCGAGGCCGTCAATGTTCTGCGTGTAGCACCTCAAGAGCTTCTTCTTGTCCTTCAAAAGCTTGAGGAGGTGGTGTGTGGCCGTGGGCTCGGCCCCGACGGTTGCATCCCGCAATCCGGCCATAAAACTGTAGAAAATCTCCGTGCTGCGCGTGTCCCGGAACAGAATCGTGTCAAACAGGTCCTTGCCCTTCACAAGGGCGTCCTGGTTCTGGCGTTTCACGAGTGCGTACAGCCCGTCCTTCGACCGGAAGTCCGGGATGCCGGCGTTGCACGAGATACCGGCACCGGCTACGAACACAGTCTTTTTCGACGCCCGCAGCTTCAACGCAATCTCCCGCAGGGGCGCAGAGCTTGCTGGCTCGCCAAGCTCGAGCGTCTGCATGGACGTAGAAGCAAGAGTTGGGTCGCCGGCTGTTGTTGTTTCGAGCCGGCCAGGAGAGGCATGTGACCTCCCACGCCCGCCCACACAGACGGGGTGTAGGGCCCCATCCTGTGGCCCCAATTTGTGGGTGCGCATTTAATTTTTAGTCTAGAGGATTATAGTGTAGTGCAACTAGTTGTGCGGGTCTTGTATGTAAGTGCCCGGGCGTCGCCTCGTTTCGCCTGCCTTTACACTGTTTGTTTACATTATGGTTACCCTTGCCCGGGAAAGTAGCGCTCAATAGTCTATCAGCACCAGGCCAGGCTATGCTATACTCTGCTTCCTCTGATACTATTATATTCTAGTGCTTTGTCAGTGCTACGGAAGTACTCTACCATTGCCCAACTGCTGTGCTATACTATACACACTACCCTTGTCCTCTGCTATCTGCGTACTCTGCTATCTGTGTACTCTGCTATCTGTTACACACTCCTGTACTCTGCAGTGCTGTGCGTGACCATAGGGTACCTGCAGTCATGGCCGTATGGCGTCTTTCTACCGTGATAAGTATGTGGGCACGGGGTTCTCCGTGATACGGCTATACCCGGTATATTCGGCCGCGGCGAGGCACGACGTAACACCACGACATCTCAAGGAGAGCGAGCCCCGAGCCAGCCATCGAATGTCCTCCCTGCCGGAGCAGGCCCCGACGCCGGACGCCGTGCCGAGCAGCGCCCCCACGCTGGACGACCCCGAGCCGAGGGCTTCGTCTGAGGCCCCCGCGGCTCCGAAAAGGAGCCACAAGCGGTCAGCGAGCTCGGTAAGCATTGCGGACTCGCCCCTGCAGCAAATGAACCTCGAGCCCGCACAGCAGTTCAAGCTCAAAGTGTTTGCCCTCTACGAGCAGCTGTTCCAGACCGAGCAGCACTCACCCGGGTACTGGGTCGAGTTCTTCCTCCTGCCCGTGAACACGGCCGAGCTCACGCGCGTCACGCGGGCGGCTCAGCCCCTCAGCCGGCACGAGGCCACGGTCCAGGTCCTGGTGAGGGCAGCCGTTGCGAACCTGAATTCACAACTACCCACAGATATCGTGCTAAATGCGCTTAAGGTCCTCGAGGTCGTGTTTGAGGAAGCCCTTGACCTGGCCGTTAAAACCCCTACCACGCGAGTTATCCAGGTGCTCGCGGGCCTCGACCGCGCCTCGCGCGTGTTCGACGACCTCACTTCGGAGGTTCTCAAGCTCTCGCAGCACCGGTCGCTTGCCGTTGTTACAGAGGCCACGCGGTTTGTGCTTGTCGTGGCGCGTCGCAGCCTCGGCACGCAGCTGAACACGCTGTTTGCAACAAAGAACTTCTTTGCTGCGCTAATCCGCGTCATTGACGACTACATCGAGCACGAAGTCGCTGTGCTCGCGTTCACCGCCATTGGCGTGCTCACAGCCCTGAACATATATGACGACGATGGGGCGCCCGTGTACAAGCAGCGTGTGAGCGACTACGTAGACGACAGTGTCATGTCGAAGATCATTGCCCTTGTGCAGCGCGAGCTCAGCAACAACACGCCCACCATACTGCCGGCTGCGAACGGAGGAGGGATCGGCAGCTGGTTCGGTAGCTGGTTCGCAAGATCGCCTTCTCCATCATCGCAGGCAGGGCCCCGCCAACCACCGCCAACAGACTCTGAACCTCGCCGCGTGGACATAGATGGTTGGCAAGTTCTGTTGTCGCTGTACTTGTTTGTGCAGAATAACCCGATTTTCGTCCAGAGCTTTGCATCGTCGCCGGGGCTTGTTGCCCTCATGACGCACTGCATTCCCGTGCTCGAGAACGCCCCGAGATCAAGGCGCGATCACAGCCGTGCCTGGCTCATCGTTCTCGTGCTCCGCCGACTGTGTGACACGGAGTTTTTAACGCTCGTCGACCCGGCCGTGGCCACAACTATTCGCATCGAGGCGCCCAAGCTGGCCTTGGACACCTCGCGCAGGGCCCCCTTGGCCGGCGTGCTCGACATAGTGCAGGTCGGGCTGAGAATTGCGGGCAAAAACGGCGATGCCGAGCTTCTGCAAGAGCTCGCGAATGTACTATACCAGGTCTGCCTGCAGACCTTGAAAACAAAAACGATGTGGCAGTACGACTGGCCGCAGCTGTGGCGCACGGCCATCGGCACGGTCAAGCACTTGTCAACGAGAAAGGAACAGCAGCTCGAGGGCAGCTCAGAGCTCGCCGTGCACCGGCTCCTCGACGTGCTTGTTGGCATGTCTCTGCACCGCGATGTCCTTGACGAGGAGGACTGGGCGTTCCTCATGTTCCGCATTGTACAGAACACAAAGCTGTTTGCGACCGTTGCGCAGGCGTTCCCGAACCTCGCCAGCAGTGCCGCAATCCGTGCAGCACGCAGCATGATTGGCCAGTACGAACTGAACCCCGAGAGCCCCGACTTTGCCGTCATCATCCGGCAGGGCAACCTTGCCGTGGGCACAAAACCGCTGATCGGAGAAACGCTGCGGCCGTTCAGTGTCCACCACGAACCCTTACTGAAGCAGATCATCAAGCTCCAGATCAAAAACGCCCCCGATGCCTAATATGTGCTACATAGGTGTAATGTGTGCACTTCTATACTATAAAAACTGCATGAATATATGGCAACTCTTAACTAGAATCTGAAGGACTTGCATCCACTGAAGGACTTTCATACACTGGCGTATTAGCCCCAGTCTCTGGAAGCAACTGCATAGATATATGTTATGCCATTGAGGGATATTGAGTACTTGTTTTTAGTCCTCTATGTCCTACCTTGACAACTGCATATTCATCGTACACACAGACTCTCAACATATTCTATATAAGTGTTTAGTTGTGTGCTTCTTAGGCTGTGTCGCCTCAGTCTGGGCCTCCGTACATCTTCAGTCTCTGTAACTTACAACTGCATGCATATTGCCTACACACAAGACCTGTCACAGAAATCTGTGAACAGGTCTCACTGGTCGTGTATCTGTCGTGTACGCAAGCGTGTGCCTACGTCTGCGGGGGCGTGCGTTCGTATGCGCATTCGTATGTACGTCTGTATGTGCGCATGTGCGTGCGTAAACTACATCCATGAAACTAACTACCTAGGTTTGGCTATTAACGGCGAGTTCCATGATCAGCCGCGTGGCCAGACGCAGGAAAGGGTATGCGGAGAATGTGTCGTCTATAGCATGCATGTCGTCGCTGCTCCGGGGTTGCTTCGGCTCCTCGAACCCGTCGAACTTGAAGTCCACGAGGTAGTTGTTCTGCTCGAGCTGGTACAGCTGTATCCTCATCTTCAGCATCTCGGAGATCGCCGGGCGTCCTGGCGCGGCCGTCGCCTCGTTGTGCCATCTCACGTTGATTGTCCAAATATCTTCCTCGGTCGGGATCGTCCACTCGGCGCCGAGTGTTTCGAGTGCTCGGTAGATCTCGCCCATGACGTCGAGCGGGTACGACCGCGACCGAATGCCGAAGTGCCAGCGCATCTTCGACTTCTTCACCGACGTTGGCGACCGTCTTTTTGACATCGGCACGCCAAGGCTCTGCATGTATGCTAGGTGGTACTGCGGAAGGCTCTGCGGGAGCACGGCAATCGTGGATCCCGACACGCCGACGGGCCCGAGATGCGTCTGGTCAAACGAGTATGTTGCTGGGATCGCGTTTCGGCCCACGGACGACGGCTTCAGCCGGTTCTGGCTCGTGGGACTGCCCGTCATCTGCTCGCCGCTAGACTGGCTACGATTGTTTGCACGGGCCTCGACGGCCTTGCGGCTCATATACTCGTCCAGCGAGTTTGTCGTGCCCGAGTTCTGCGAGTCGAGCACGAGCTGGTATGCGTCCTTGATTTCGGCCGAGTTGGCGGCATCGAGCTTGCCTGCGTGGCCCTGCATCGCGTCCACGATATCAAACCGCGTGTACCCGAGCTGCTCGCTAAGGTAGTTTACGACGTTATCGTCGATTGTACCGCCACTTGGCTTCAGCGACTCGGGCAGCAAGTCTTCGGGCAGATCGACCTGGAACCAGGGGTCCTTGATGATCTCGTCGACCGTGATCCGGTCCATCGGGTTCACAACGAGCATTTTCTTCAGCAAGTTCCGGGCCCCACTGCTCAGGAAGTCGGGCACGCTGTAGATGCCCTGGCTAATGAGCTGGAACAGCTCGGGAATCGACTCTTCGTCGAACGGGAGCCGGCCAACGAGCATGACGTACAGAATGACGCCGCAGCTCCACACGTCGACCTCGGGCCCGGCGTACAGGCGCCCGCTGATAACTTCTGGCGCCGCGTAGTTCGGGCTGCCACAGCTCGTTTTCAAGAAGTTTCCGTCCGTCATAATATTAGAGAGGCCGAAATCGGCGATCTTGATGTCCATCTTGTCGTCAAGGAGCAGATTTTCGGGCTTCAGGTCGCGGTGCACGATCTTATGCTTGTGGCAGTACTGCACGGCACTGATGATTTGCTGGAAAAACTTGCGGGCCTCAGCCTCAGACAGCCGTCCCTTGTGAACGATGTGGTCAAACAGCTCTTTAGCCGCGAACTCGAGCACCATGATGATCTCGTCCTTGCTCTTGATGACCTCGTACAGCTTGATGATGTGGCGGTGCCTCAGCAGGCGGAGGTAGCTGATCTCGCGCTCGACACGGCCTTGCATGTCTGCCTTCTGGAGCGTGCGTCTGTTGATGATTTTCAGAGCAACCCGCGAGTTCGTGGCGAGGTGGTAGGCCAGCTTCACCTTGCCGAAGCTGCCCTCACCCAGCGTTTTCACGATCTGGTAGCGCTCGATGCGGTTGTCTTCGGCGGACATTTTCTCTTACCAATTCGCCTGAGGTATGGCCGTCGCGCCTCTCCAGTCGTCCTACAATTCGAAGTGGGTGGTGTGAGTCTTTAAACCGTTTGAACCTGTTGTGGTGGGGGCTTGTCACGATGGCCGTTGTGATTACACACCCTCGCCCGTCTCCCGCACGCTTGAGGGCAAGGACGCGAGCCTCCACACCTTTTCTCCACACTCGGGCCTGCCCCCACCGCCTGTCAGCGATTGCTTGCGAGGGCAATTCTAAGCAAGCAAACTAATAAGCTCTGCGCAACCCAGTGTAAGCCCATGAGTAAACACACAAGCACTTGCTCAGGCTCAGGGCTTCCAAGCCCCAAATACAATAGAATAAACCGTTTTAGTATACTCCAACCATATGGCACGACTATTTAACACACCATGTAGCACATTTATGCGACCCACTATGAAGAGCCTACTTAACCTACATGCAGCACGGCTGTTTAACACAACTAACACCAATACACCACCACCACCGAGAACAGCTAGAGTCCATGTGCCATTCCAGGCACGACACCGGCACCGAGCTTTTAGGTTGGATCCCAACGTATAGTTCCAACATTTAGGAAATGTAATGCAACATGTGCCACTCGTGGGCGTTTAAGTATGATCGCTAAAGATTAGGCGTAAATAAATAATAAGAAATGGGATGCGAGGCCTGAGTATCGACTCACGCGGGCGTTGAGAGCGTATAGTTTGGGATTATGCGTGGCCTCTGTTAATGCTGTGCGTTCAGGCTGCGTGTGCTGTGCGTGCTGTGCGTGCTGTGTGTTGTTGCATGTTGTTGCATGTTGGTGCATGTTGCTGCATGTTGCTGCATGTTGATGTATGCAATTCGTGAATAGTGGATGCGCATTGCTCTTTTCGTGATCACGCTGTAACCGCTGTGAGCGTGCTGTGCTGGGTCATTGCGGTAAGCTGCGTTCGTACGAATGCAGAAGACATAGAGAATTGGACAAGTCGTTAGGCCGCAGATAAAAGTGGAGTTCGCTCGTTTTGGACTTCCTGGAGACACAGAGGACAAACGCCGCGGCGACGGAGCAGCCATTGTGAAATGCAGCCTGCGTGGAACTCGTGGTCGCAGGGCAATGTCATGACCTCGCAGCGGTCCCGGAAGTCTTCAAGGCATATCGAACACTGCTGCTGGTGCCAGACGCCCTCGCACTCCGGGTCCCATGCGCGGGTCGGTAACGACCACACAAGCTCAGGCGAGGACCGTTTCTTGGCGTTTTGGCTGTGGATGTTAACGAGTACAATGAGCAACACTATCGCGAGCATGACGAGTGGCCGAATAAAAAGAAGGAGAATGACACGGAACAGGCCGGCCTCGATGTCAGGGGGCAAGGTCCACATTAGCGCCTCTTCTCCAGCATGAGAAAACAGTTTCTCAAAGTCCGGAGGGGACAAAACAATTGTGGGGATCTTTAGCGAGTTGACGAGCGGGATGAGCGTGCGGTCCACAACCACGTCCAGACCTCCTACGGGTGACTCGCCACTAATGACGACGGCAAGAGCACCCCGGTCCTGGCAGTTCGCAATTTTCACAAACAAACTGCATTTGCCACGCACGACCATAGCAATTGAGCCTCTAAGGTCAGAGTGCTCGAGCTCGTCACAGGCAAACACATCGTCCTCCGTATCGAGGGCGCTCAAGTTCCCACTGAGAGCCTCGTCAGAACCATTCAATGGAGCGTGTGGCGCTAGAGCAAGCTCGTAGCCCCGAAACGTGTGGTCGTCAACCTCTACGGAGCCAAACAAGAACATTCCCGGCACTAAGCCAGAGCCGAGATCCGGCGAGGGCTGTATGGGGGCTGGGTAGTAGTACTGCTGGTCAATGGCAGTAAAACTGAGAAATAGAAGTATGGTGAATAAGAATGCAAACCCGTAGGTTATCGACGTCGGCATTCGAGCTATGGAAAACAATGTTCTGGTGGCCACTTTTCTTGGCCGGTGGAGTTGTTTTTAATTAATGGCGCGTTACTCTCTCTACCCTACCCCACTCTCCCTGGCTGAGCCGACCCATGTACACAAGCACCAGCCTGGTCTCCACCACGTCAATGATAATAGATAGTGGTATTTAGGCTCCTACTAATTAAGGCGCTTCGTGGCACCTACGAACTCCCTTTTCCGGGTTAAGTGTGAGAAAATCACTAGACTATCTACCGAACACTCAGACACTTATAAATGCATATTACTAGCAAAGCATGTGCATGCTTATGAGACTGTGTTTCTCAATAATGCTGATTATGTATAGTGATAAACTTATAATGTAGTGACGCTTACTTTCGACTGGTTTACTTTCCGGTCTATTTTATTGTTCAATGAGTACGTGAACTGTGTTTCTCAATGATAATGTTTGCTTATAGTAATATATTTATAGGGCAATAACGCTCACTTTTAACTTGTCAAGTTTACAGGCTGTTCCATCTTACTCGAACTCAATGAGGATTGTCTTGACCTCGAACGGCTTCAACGAAATCGGCACGCGGTCTTGTTCGTCTTCGTGCGGGTCGGCAAGGAGAACGTCAAGCTGTTTCTGGCTGTTCTCGTCCTCCAGCACGTTCACTTCGTGGGCAGACTTCACAGGCAGCAACAAGCTGAGGAACCCGCGTGCACGGCCTCCCATGGTTTCGTAGACACGCACGACCGCCCGGCGTTTCTTTGTGTTTGCATCTGCATCGGCACGCTTTACGGCAGAAATCACAATGCTCGAGTCGCCCTTGGCCATAACAACGTGAGGAATCTGTCGCGAGCCGAAAATGTCTGGCCGTTTCTGCTTGGGTTGCTTCACCCAGTGGTGCGGGTGGTTGAAGAACTGCGCAAGCTTGACAATGTCCGGTGTCAACGGTCCCTGGTGGGGCGCAAGTGCGTACCTGAACGTGTGCAGGCCCATGTCTGCGTGTGCATCTGGCGACTTCGGGGCACGCAGCAAACTGAGGCGCATCAAGTTCCCGTGGATCGAGTACCCGTACTTGCAGTCGTTCAAAATCGAGACGCCGTACCGCCAGTCACTGAGGTCCGCAAACCGGTGGCCGTTCACCTCGAACTTCGCTGCGTCCCACGTCGTGTTTGTATGCGTCGGGCGTTTTTGAATGCCGAAGCTCGTTTCGTACGACGCCGAGTCTGCAACAACGTCCACGGGGAACTCAACCTTCAGGAACTGGTACGTCTCCTTCCAGTCAACGTTCGTGGCAAACTCGACGTAGCTCTTGTGCAGGACAATGCGCTGGTGCAGCTTCGACCCGGCACCGAACTCGTACGCAACCTCGGCCGAAATATCGTCGTGCTGGCGCCACGACGTCGGCTGCAGGTCCTCACGCTTCTCCGTGGCGTACTGCTCCGTGTCCCAGGCGGGGAAGTTCAAGGGCTGGTCCTCAAACAGCACGAAGTTGTTCGCAATTCGCGACCCCGGGCCGGAAACGGCAAGCACTTCACGCTCCTCTCGCTTGTCGAACACGGAAACTATGTGGCCATCAACAAACTTCACGATGAACGTGTCGTTTTCGAGCTCGAACTCCGCGGGGCTGTCATTGACGACGTCGACGTGCTCCAGAATAGAGAAGTCGCAGGGAAGCAGGCTCTCGTACTCGCGCTCGATGCGGGCATCTTGGCCATCGTCGAGCTTGCCGTCAATGCTAACGAGGTAGCGGGCGTCCTTATCCGTGTGGTCGACGGTCTCGTAGCCGAGCGCTTGCAAAGCACTAACAACAAGTTTCGATCCGTCTTTCCACACATCTTCGTAAATCTTGCGCGCATCCTCGTAGATCATCTCAATGCCCGACCCAGGAAGCACATCGTGGAACTGGTTCAGGCAGACCTGGCCCCAAAGCCGCTCGATCTCCTCATAAGGGTAGGCGTAGCCGGTCTTCAGCGACGCAGCTGTAGCGAAGAGCTCGATGTCTCGCATGAGAATCTCGCTTCGCCGGTTCCCGCGCTTGATGGCGGCCTGCGTCGTGTACGTTCCGCGGTGATACTCCAAGTACAGCTCGCCCCGCCACGTCACAAGCGATTTCCCGTCGTCAGTTGCCTTGACGACCTTGTCAAAGAATCGGGTTGGTGTGTACTTCGCTCCACTCGCGACTTTTGGGAGCAAGTCGACCTCGTTACTGATGCCCCGGCACCGGCGAAGCTTCTCGATCATCTCCGCCGTCGGTCCACCGCCACCGTCGCCGTGGCCAAACAACATGAGTGCATGCTGCGTCGTGTCGAGGTTCTTGTGCTGCTCAGAGCTCCGTTTCACGTCGCCAAACTCGGCCTGTGACGTGTACGTGTTGTTCGGCGGCATGTGGCAAACGACTTGCGATCCGTCGAGACCAACCCAAGAGAACGTCGAGAGGGGGAACACATCGATGTTGTTCCAACTGAGTTTCTGCGTCAAGAAGTAAGGCTGGCCAGCGAGCCGGCAGATCTGCGGAAGCTGCGGGGCGTAGCCGAACGTGTCCGGAAGCCAGAACACTTTCGACCTAATGCCGAACTCGCGCTCAAAGAACCGCTGGCCGAGCCACATCTGGCGAACGAGGGCCTCGCCGTTCGGCATGTTTGTGTCGCACTCGACCCACGAGCCGCCAATGGGGATGAAGCGGCCATCCTTGATGGCGATCTTCACGCGCTCGAACAGTTCCGGGTGGTCTTCCTTGAGCCACTGGAACTGCACGGCCTGCGACGCAGCGAACACGTATTCAGGATACCGTGCGATCAAGTCGAGCTGAGACGACCAACTGCGCGCGATCTTCCGCCTTGTTTCTGCGTACGGCCACAGCCACGCCGTGTCGATGTGGCAGTTCCCGATCGCCCACACGAGCTCGTGGTCCTGCTCGAGTTCGTAAACTTTCGCACTGTCGACCTTGCCAATGTACTCCGCAGCAATACTCCGGCACTTCGCACTGCTCTCGTCCACGTTGTTCCGGTCGAAAGTGTTGATGATGCGGTTCAGCACTTCTTGAGCTTTATGTTTCTGCCATGAGTTCCCCGGAAACTCGCGGCCAGCATCGCCCAGAAGCCAGAAATCAATGTTTAAGGCCCGGGTAATTGAGTTTGGAACGACGAGGTCAGCACGGTTCAGCCGGAACTGCCGGTTCGGGTCCGGCGGCGAGCCCGTGCCCGTGATGTTGTTGCAGCTTGTTTCAATGTAGAACAAGTGCCAGTCGCCGTCTTTCTGCCACGCCTCCTCGATTTCGATCTCGGTTCGGCGGTGCTCACCACTGAGCCCACGCATGGGCACGCCCTTTGCCGTGTACAAAAACCCCTCATTTGACGAGTCGAAATCGAAAAGGGGCAACTCGCTGTACTTTTCGGGCCAGTCGCTCGGAATTCGCACCTCAATTTTGAACCAATGCGTGCTCCAACTCGGCCCAAACCAGTCTCCCTTCTTCGCGGGCCGCCAGTTGCCCTCGGCCTGCTTCATTGCGTCGGCAAAGGACGGTCGCTGGAGGTCCGGGACCGAGTAGACGCTGAGCTTGATGAAGTTTGCGAAATCAATGCGCGTGCGGTCGAAGTACCGGGGCAGATTCAGGTCTCGGTACTGCCCGCCCGCATCATTGAACTGCTTGATTCGGCCCTGGTAGAGGCTTTCCACCTTCTTGGGCACAGGATAGTAGTTTCTTTCGGGATAACCCATATTTCCTCGACGAATTGGCGCTCCTTGGCTCGAATTGGAATTGTAGGCAATGCAAACGAAGGTGCTGGAGATCGAGGCTCGTCGAGTAATGGGCTGGGGTTCTTTTATATGCGGACAAGTAAGCTTATCCGGAGGCCCCCTTGCCCACGAACGTGCGGGGGTCAACGGTGTGCTCGCAGTTTAGCGTACGCACTCCTTTGCCCACCCAACAGTCTCATACATTCCCAGCACTCCATACACATTGTCCATGCCATGCGAGCCCCCAAAAAGATGTTTATAGATTATCGTATGAAAGGCCTTTGATGAACTATCCATAAAATTTAATAGACGCTCAGTGAAGATCCACGAATGCGGAAGCATGTCAAATATAAAGGCTGTACGAAGGAACCAATGATTTTGAAATGCCACACTTCGCAGTCTCCTTACGCAACATTTTGTATTGTAGCTCAATGGCCTATATAATTGCCTATAGCCTATAGGTCTTTATTAATGTTTAGCTTAAACAGTAATTCTCATATTTTCGTGGCTCGATAGCGCGTCTGATTGGCGCTTTTTAAGGTAAGCGAGGCTTTCTTCGGCATGCTTCTGGTAGTCACCTTCGAGCAGCTTGTTTCTGAGCGTGTCTGTGTACACGGAGACAAGGATGTCGAGGTTTATGCCGGCATTAAGAAGGGCGTCAATGATCCACCCAATCGGTGCATTCGGCGTGTAGTCAACGGCGTACTGCTCGAGCATGGGCACGATGTCCGTGATCGAGAAAATCGACTCCGTGTTCTTGTATTTTGCGCCAAGCTGGGCAAGAAGCGACGAGACGTGTGCGTAGTGCGCGGTCTTTTCGCGGTCGTCCTCGATCCGTGACTTCGTGAGCAGATTCACCCAACACTTGCGGATCTCGACGGGGTCTCGGAAGTCCGAGAATTCGAAAATCGCAAAACACACGTCGTACAGGCCGTTCGGCTCGGCCCAGTCGTTGAACAGCTCGCTCACGGTGTACAAATGCGTGTTCAGCTTCTCCAACGTTGAGGCCGGCACGTCCTGCGCACTGAGCTTCGCGAGCACGTCGGACTGCAGGAGGGCGAGGCCTAGGTACGCACGCACCATCGTCGTCATGTTCACTGCCTGCTGCGTGTGCTGGAGTTGAGCCTGGCAGTAGCCCATGGCACGGCTCAGGTACTCGACACGCTGGCTCAGGAGTGGCACGAGCGGTCCACGCGACAAGTCGAGCAAGACATCAGCCGCTGCGAGCAGGTCGCCGTGACGCTGGTGCCACTTCCACAGCAGGTTCGCCACGCGCAAGTTATGGGGCGCCCCGAGCTGCAAGTAGCTCGCCACAAACGGCGTGTCCAGGAGTGCCACTTGATCCTGCTGGTTGTTCGACAGGTACCAATCATAGAGCGCGAAGTGCCACACTTCATCGCTGCTGTTCACGATCGTTGCGTGGGCCGGGTCCGTCGACGAGGCGGACGCAAGCTCTGGGTGCGGATTAAGCACCTCCGTAAACAAAATGTCGAAAACGGCCATTTTCGCCCGGAACTTGAGCTCGCTCTCGCTTATGGGTTTCCCAACAGCTTGGCCTTGCGCCTGTGCACCGCCACTAATATCGCCTGGAATTGCTCCGGCACGCGCATCGATTTGCTGGCGTTTCGAGGCAGACTCCTGCACTTGGTCCGCGGACCCATTGCGTTGCCGGAGGAAACCAACGGCGAGGTTTGCGGGGTCTTGCTCGGCAGCAACGGCCAGCGCGGCCTGCACGGCTCCACAGTAGTATTTCAGTTCCACATAATCGCGCACAATATCGCGCAAGGTCTCTAGCTGGATCGTTGATGCGGCCTTGCGCACGAGTGCAACGCTGCGTGCGAGGTTCGCCGTGTCCGTGTGGCCGCGGTTTTGCTTGGTTGTGTGGATGTATTCCAGTGCCTTGTACTCGATGACGTCCCCCGTCGAGCAGTACGACGGGCAACGGTCCTGGATAATCGACGTGACGGCGTCAACGCTGTCACCCTTGTTCAGCACGAGATTCACGAGGCTGTTCACAAGCTCGCGTGCAACGTCGCTGTTTTTTGCCGCCGTGAACATCTCGCCGAACGTGAGCTGGCGGAATAGGGGCATCTTCTTTTCGTCGAAGTAAGACAAGAGCTCGCGCGTGTCGTACTGCGTGAGCACGAGCTTCAAAAACGCAATGCCCTCTTGGCTCGACTTCGCGAGCCGGCCCAGAGCCTGCAAGCCCTTGTACTCGGCCTGGCTGAGCAAAGCCGCGTCGTCGCCAACCGAGCCAGCGTAGGACCCGCTGCGCTCGCTCATGCCCTCGCTGAACGACCGGTTCTGCTCAAGAAGAAGGACGAGCCCGCTGAGCTCGTTGTAGGCCTCGTCCAGAACTTTGTGGTTCGGGGGCATGTCGCCGGGTTGGCTGAGCACGCGTGCGCTCCACAGGGACCCGAGCAGTTTGGCTATGTACAGACCGAGCCCGTCGAACGAGGAGCTCAGTCTAATCGATGCATGGCCCAGGAACCCGGGCTGCATCTGGTCGCGACGGAACATAGGAAGCCCGCCAAAGCGGAAGAAGGAGGCAATCGCAATTTCCCTTGTGGACCGGCTCGCAGACTGCGATGCTACAGACAGGGCCCCGCAGCAGAGCTGCATCGGGCCGTAGACCTGGGCTAAAGCGTACGGCGCATCCGCGTACTCAAACCGGTCACTGAACGGGCGGCGGTGGACGCGGTACAGCGACGAGTTTGTCATGACAAGGTCGCTCGTGGCTCCCGGAACGATAAAGAGCACGTCACCATCGACCTTGAACCACCCGCTGAGCTCCACAAACGAGACGGGCTGCCGCAAATCGGTTTGATGCGCAGTGCGGGCATCGTCTACGGACGATGCAAGCACCCGGCGGTCGGCCATGGCTGCGTAGGTCGTACGCCCGTCCATAACGACGGATTTGCGAACTTGGAAGGCGTCTGACTGTCTGCCATTGCCTTCGCGTTTGACACCGCCAGCATTGCTCGTACTAGTTGCGTTACCAGTTCCGTTTGTAGAGCCACTTGAAGTGGAGGTAGCGGTAGGGGCCGCAGTCGGAACTGTCTCCTCAGGGACAGGCGGGCGCTGGACGTAGGCCGGCTGTAGCTGTAAATTGGCTCGCGATCGGTCATTTGTGCGGAAGTACACGCGGTCGCCCGTGGACGTCACGGCCACGAGTCGGATGTAATTACTCGCCGACACGGGCACGGCCGAGATGCTCGACAACGTAAGGGCCGATGAGCCTGGTTTCGAGAACCCGAGAGCGAGCGAGGACCGGATCTGCGAGCTGCTAAAGTTCCGCACGGACGTGAACGAGGCCCCCTTCGGGTCGAACTCGTAGACATGGATGGCCGACTTTGTCGTGAGCGCATACAGGGCCGAGACGGAGTCGTCAACGACAAAATCAAGAATGCGCTCGGCGTCCGGGCTCGACGAGGCGCTCGAGCCAAACAGCCCACCAAAAAGCCCGCCGTACTCGCCGTGGCAGACGCGCTGGACCTTCGGGCGGAACCACGACTCCTTTGCAGCGTACCGGAACTCCCAAATCGAGGTGCCTGTGCGGTCACAAGTGAAAAACACGCGGCCACCGGCCGTGCCACGCACGGTGGGCACGCCGAGCCCGTCAAGAGAAATGGCCAAGCCCGTATCGAAGGTCTCGGCCTTGTGATCGAGGGCAAACAGCCTCATTTCACGCGCAGTGCTAACCACAAGGAGGTGGGCAACTTCGTCGCTAAACACACGTTTGTCCGGCGTCAAGCTCGCAACGTCCACAACGGACTCGCTTGCGAGCGCGAACTCCTTAACCTCGTTGGTTTTCAGGTTCCAGAAAAAGGTTTGCTGGCCCGCAACCCACAGCGTGTTTGTGGCCCGAAGGTAGCCCGCGCGTGGGCTCGACGTCGACGTGGCGAGGTTCAGCAACGGGACGGGCAGAGTTGTTTGCGAGAGTCGGAAAGGCGCAAACACCTTTTGTTGCCACAAATCGGGCGTGCAGTGGCACTCGATGGTCCGCGAAGCAACGACGACGTCGAGGTCTGGCAACCGCTGCTCACGGAGACGGTACGCATCGAGCAACGACGCTGCAACCGACAACGGCCACGCCTGTGGCTGCGTTGCTAGTGAAACACCGATTGTGCCCAGTTCTACCTGCTCACGAGGCTCCTGCGTCAGTCCATGCTGGACAGGTGCCGGCAGAGCCATGGTGTATGGTAAAGCTTACAAACACGCACAAGTCCACAAAACACCAAAACACGCACGATGAAAAGGCGAGCTAATGCGAGGAACTTGCAATTAAGTACGAAACTTGCCAAGTAAAAATCGCTGAAAACGATACCGAAAAATATTTTTGATGTTTATCATTTATCATGTACTTTATGTACTAGTGCTATTGTACTCGCTCACTGCGCCATATGGACTGTGTATGAGATGACATACGCGGGTACAACTACCAAGCTCTTGGCGAATTCTATAGAACTTACTGTGCATTTTAACAAATGAAGATTTCTGCGTGGATGAAGTAAGGTGTAATGAAGTAGGTGTAGGTGTGGGTGTAGGTGTGGTAGATGTAGGTGTGGGCGTAGGCGTCATAAAGCACAGGTGTAAGCAGGTATAGGCAGAATGTTAGATAGGCATTGGCAGGAGGTGGCAGGTGTTGGCAGGAGATAGACAGGTGTGAGGAGAGTTCACGTTTGCTCTAAATTTGCGCACGTATGCTACATCGTAGTGGTGTGTCCACTTAAGCGGTAATCGCGCCGGGCTATTACTGAGCCACATGTGTTAAACGACTGAGCGTCTACATTACATGCCGAGGGAGCCACATTCTGAACACTGACGCACCTACGCATTGTACCCGAGCTACATACTTGGCACACTGGGCCGACAAGCTTCGGGCACCTCACAACTATTTCTAGGTTACTGGCTTTATTTGTGCATTTCGATTATTTTTGTTTCCCACTAGCCGAACATCCCACCCTACGTCATTTTGGGACTGACAATTGTCCTGAGTATCTAATCACAGACCTGTTTCGCCGGAAAATTGCGCTGCTAATTAACCACTCCGTGGGGCGAGTTATTACGATTCGAGCCATGCGTACCCCACAGTTATTGTCATACTCCATGAGCACCAAAGGTTTGGGCAGCGAGCTAGGGCTTGGCGAGCCTGAATCTAATCGCGTTTCTTGAGAACCCGCCGAGTGCTAGGCAGTTTACTTAGTGTTGCATAGATGTAGTAAAGTAGTTCGCCGGATTCGGTCCACGCCACGGGACGGCAAAGCTGTAGCCGCAAACCCGTGGCCCTTGCACAGCACAAGATTGTGCCGGCCAAATTTCTCGAGCTGAGTGTAGGCCGGACTACGGCCGTGTCGTGCCCCACATTCTCGGAAACAGCGTGCGCCTGCCCTGCCCACGCTGTGCCCTGGCCCGTCTGTTGCATCGTTACACCAGCATGAGCCGGTGTTCCCACGCATGTGCGCCCTTGCCTCGGCCATAGCCATGGGCCAATGAGCGCGCGCGATGACCGCGGTGTCTGTAGTGCACGAGATCACCTGGCCCTCGCAACCCCAGTTATATATGAGGCGCGAGCATCGCCCTACAAAACTTCCTTTTTTGGCACCACCACACTTCGTGTTACCGAACTTGAACTAGCAAAAAGCAGATAATGTTCACCTCAACGAAGACTGCCACTTCTCTGCGTAGCCTCTCGAGGCTCTTGCGCGCGTACTCCACGAAGGAGGCTACGCTCAAGGAGACGTTTGCTGCGAGCCTGCCCCAAAAGATCGAGGAGATCAAGGCTCTGCGCAAGGCCCACGGCAACGACACGCTCCAGGAGGTCAAGCTCGATCAGGTCTACGGTGGCCAGCGTGGCATCATCGGCCTCGTTTGGGAGGGCTCGGTCCTCGACCCCGAGGAGGGCATCCGCTTCCGCGGGTACACGATCCCCGAGATCAGCGCAAAGCTCCCGAAGGCCCCCGGCTCGAACGAGCCCCTTCCCGAGGGTCTTTTCTGGCTCTTGCTGACCGGCGAGATCCCGACCGAGAGCCAGGTCAAGGCCTTGAGCGCCGAGCTGCACGCGCGCTCGTCCCTGCCCGACCACGTTGTTGACCTTCTGCACCACTCGCCGAAGCACCTGCACCCGATGGCGCAGCTCAGCATTGCCGTGAACGCGCTCGAGTCCGAGAGCGAGTTCGCCAAGGCGTACGAGAAGGGTGTGAACAAGAAGGAGTACTGGCAGTACACGTTCGAGGACTCGCTCGACGTCATTGCGAAGCTCCCGACGATCGCGTCGATCATCTACCGCAACGTGTTCCACGACGGCGTTGTTGGCGCCACGGACGCGAGCGCGGACTACTCGAAGAACTTCGCGAAGCAGCTCGGCTTCAACAACGACGAGTTCACGGACCTCATGCGTCTGTACCTCACGATCCACTCCGACCACGAGGGTGGCAACGTCAGTGCCCACACGACGCACCTCGTGGGCTCGGCCCTGAGCTCGCCGTACCTGTCGCTCGCCGCGGGCTTCAACGGTCTTGCCGGTCCCCTGCACGGCCGTGCGAACCAGGAGGTCCTTGAGTGGATCCTCAAGCTCCGCTCGGACATTGGCGAGAACGTCAGCAAGGCCGAGATCGAGAAGTACTTGTGGGACACGCTGAACTCGGGCCGTGTCGTGCCCGGCTACGGCCACGCCGTGCTCCGCAAGACGGACCCGCGTTACTCTGCTCAGCGTGAGTTCGCCCTCAAGCACCTGCCGGACTTCCCGCTGTTCAAGCTCGTTAGCCAGATCTACGAGGTTGCCCCGAAGGTGTTGGGCGAGAACCAGAAGATCAAGAACCCGTGGCCGAACGTCGACGCGCACTCCGGCGTCCTGCTCCAGTACTACGGCCTCACCGAGCAGTCGTACTACACCGTGCTGTTCTCGGTCGCGCGTGCATTCGGCGTCCTGCCCCAGCTCATCATCGACCGTGCCGTTGGTGCCCCGATCGAGCGCCCCAAGTCCTTCAGCACCGTGAAGTTCGCGGAGAAGGTTGGCTTCAAGCTCCCGTAAATACCGTATATACAGCACTATGATACGCTACGACGATAGACTTATGATCGACACAACTTAGCCATAGACTCAGCACTCAGTAGTTCGCAAGCATCCAATGGTCCGGGAGGTGGGCCTGCGGGCATAGAGCACAATTCGCAAGAGCAAGAGCAAGTGCCCGATCGCAAGAGCATACGCAGTCGTACAAACCACAATGAATCCTTGAGTTCAAATTGCAGAGTTTCTTACCCCATGTACAGTACGCATACGCACATACGCCCTTTATCCATACGCCCTTTACCCATCCACCTATATGCACATAAGCCCAGCCGGCAGTGCACGATCGCAAGAGCAAACGCAATCGCACAAGTCCAATTAATCCTCAATTGAGTTCAAATCCTAGTGTCTTACCCCACTGGACGCACACGCACATACGACCTTTATCCATACATCCATACACCTATATACCCAGCCGGCCGTACACCTGACATACGACCGCACAGCTATCCCCGCATAGCCCACAGCCAACCGACCCCAGTCACACCCCAGCCATAGCCGACCCCAGCATAGCCAGCCATAGCTAGCCATAGCCAGCCAGCCATAGCCGCCCAGCCAGTCATAGCAATACACGACCGTGGCTACGAACGCACATTCTACGCGGAAAAAGTACACAGCACGGTACTTTGCGCTACGCTAATGCCACTGCAGGCGACTTAGCCCCTGCAGGCCATGGTTGAGCAACACAATGGCCACAGCAAGTCGCGTGTCCCGGGCCAGGCCGGCCCGCACCGCCACCGAATGAATACGAGTTAAATAATGGTTAATAGTAAATGAAGTCAAGTCTAATGGCCGAAGGTGTTCTCTCCGGAGTACGTGATGTAGAGGAAGCCGTCCTTGTCGCGGTGCTCCTCGTAGATGTTGCTCATGAGGGCGGACGTCGGCGGAAGCACGTCGTTCACGAAAATGAAGATGGCCTTTTCCGGCTCTAGCTTTATCCGCTTGCGGATCACGTACACGAACTGGCCAACCGTGAGGTCGGCGGGAACAAGGTACTTGCGCTTGTCAATGGCAGCGATGTCCGACTTGTCGACCTTCTCGCAGATTACGGGGATGCGGCCCGTGTATTTCTGGCGGATACGGTCCGCCTCCGCACGGCGCGAGTCGAAGGGGTAGTCGTCTTTGAATTGCGAACGCATTGAGTACTGGCTGGGTGGCAATTCCTCCGCCGGTGGGTGTTCTGTTGGGAAGAGGTGTGAGGACGAGTTTAAGAGGATGGTCCTCCTCTGATAAGGTGTAGGTGTCTGGAAGGGGACTGAGGGGCAAGGGTGCTCGCCAGCGGCGCAGCGGTAGGGGCTCTCTAATGTAGTCACGGCCCGTGGTCAGGGCACATGGGTGTGTGTTTCATATCGATCGACCACGCGCACATGCGAACCGGCATCGGGCTGGACGAGCCTGCGTCCATTAGCGAGCCAATGCTTTGCCACGGACTGCATGCGGACATGCCGGCGAAGGCACGAAGCCTTGCGCCGGGCCGTATTCATACGCGCTTCAGGCTACCCCGGCGACTCGCTCGGCAATATCCAGTAGCCCCTCCTACGACCCTTGCCTCCGCCGAAGGCCTGGGACGGAAACTATGAGCGGGTCAACCTACGTGCCCGTCTCCACCCGCCTTTATGCACGCGTGTTTGCACTAACCCAGATTGCACAACAATAATCAGATGCTGGGGCGTGCCAGTACCCATGTCAATTCAGCGCCTGTGGCGTTCCAATGTGTTTCGTGTATACAACATAAGGACGAATGCTACAATATGCGAGCATCTCGCCATCGTGCCATCAATGTAGGTGCCATCGTAATAGGTGCCATCAATGTCGGCGCCATTAGAGTCACGCCATTAGAGTTACGCCATTAGAGTTGTCACTAGAGTTGTCACTAGAGTTATGCTAGTGCATTACGCATATTGTCCGTCACGGCATTAGAAACAGGGCGTTCCAGTAACGCCGTTGCAGTAGCGCCAGTACAATACACTGACCTATATCCTCAATTACATAATAGCGAGTGCATTGGCGAGTGCATTTGCTGATTAGCTGCGCATGCGAATACATTAGCCTGGCGATCGATTGGCTACGGCCCGTCCAATCTTTTGGGCTCGCGTGCACATCATAACCGTTCGCTATTTATAAACCCCTACCCCGCATTGTCGGCGAGCGAGCGGGCCACAAAAACCACGCCTGCCAGCTCCTTCTCCGTCCCTCTGTTCGTGGCTCAGATGGTGCTTGCGAAGGTCAAGAACTGGGCGGTCGTGCTCGGGTTTGTGATTTGCACGCTAAGTGCCTATGTCAGCCTGCTCATTGGCTACCCGCTATCGTTCTTCTCGCCGAAAATATGGCGGGCCTGGCTCGACCTCATGAAGGGCACGTTCGGCATGCTCCTGCCAACCATGCTCTCGCTCACGAGCCCAGTGAACGTGCGCATATACTCGAAGCACGACAGCATGCGGTTTCGGCTCAAGCCGAATGGCGTGCTGCAGTCCACGCTCAGCCCGCGCACGGTGCTCATGTCGAACCACCAGGTCTACACGGACTGGATGTTCCTTTGGTGGCTCGCGTACTCGGCAGACTTGCAGTCGGCGCCCATCATTGCGTTGAAAAAGTCGCTGCGGAAGATCCCCGTTTTGGGCTGGGCCATGGTCTGGCTCAAGTTCCTTTTCCTGTCTCGCAAGTGGTCCGACGACGAGGCCCATATCTACGAAACAACCGAGTACTTGGCCGAGGACCGCTCGTGGCCCGTGTGGATGTGTTTGTTCCCCGAGGGCACCGTGTTCAACTCGCAAACGTGGAGCAAGACGGAGACGTACGCTGCACGCAACGGAGTCAGCCAGTCCCTCGTCCCGCGTAACATGCTGCTTCCGAGAATCAAGGGCCTTCAGGCGATTTTGCGGGGCCTGAAAGGTAGCATGCCAGTGCTATACGACGTCACTATGGTTTATGAACCCACGCCGCCGGCCTCGCAGGCCGCAGAGTCGTACTTCTCGCTCGGCCGCACTTTTATCCAAGGCAAGGGACCGAAGACGATTAAAATGCACATTCGCGAGTTCGCGATGTCACAGATCCCGTACAAGGAGTCCGAGGAGGTGTTCACGCAGTGGCTGTACGAGCGCTGGGCCGAGAAGGACGAGATCTACCGCAGCCTCAGCGCTGGCACTCTGGAGTCTGAGTTCCAAGTCGAGGCCCCCATCCGCTCAAGGTCGCTTCTCGAGCTCTACCAATGCTTCAACGTGCCTTTGACGCTGGGCCTGATCACTCGGCTACTTTACAAACTCGTGTCTGGCGGGCAATCGCAGTCCTAATCGCCGGACCACAACGTACATAGGAACGTACATACCAATGTACATGAAAACTTATATGGCGAATATATCACATAGAGAAACAGCCTTCATGGATAAGTTGTTGGACGTTTGCGCGAAGACCTATATTATGACGTGCACAAATACTTTCGTGGTCGCATAATGCAATGCACTATTTTAATGCGTCCAAACAAACAGAAGACTTTGTTACGAAAGTTGACTGTTCATTGTGTTGAATTGGTGAACAAGCAAGCCGCCTCTCACCGGTGGTTCGTGACTCTAGTTGCGGTCACCCAAATTCATTGTCCAGTGTACTCCAGAATGTTTAAGTCTTAAAGAGTCTGTGTGAAGTCTCAAAAGCTGCGCAACACAACCAGAACTGTCTTCCTAGCACTTTGCAATACATGCGGGCTCAAGACACGAGTCAGAGATCTCAAGCCTTTGTGTTTGTCTGCTGCTGTGATTGCTCATTACTCTTGCTTCTGTCCCCGACCTCAGTCTACGCCTTCACCTAGAGCCCTGCTACTTTCTTCCTCGAACGGACTGCTCTGCATATACTCTAGTCTTGCGACGCCTGAATGTGGTAGTCCATATCCGTCTTGTGAAGATCGTACGCCTGTTAGCGTCCTCAGGCTTGTTCGCACAAAATACCGATCGGGGTGTCGGTCGGAAGCTGGTCCATGAGCATCCCTTCCGGCTTCAGCGTGATTGTCTACGAGTTCGAACTCCAGCTTCAGCTTTGAGTTCTGAGTCGCCATGCTTTTTATCACACTACACACATCCAAGCAAAGCTAGGTTTGATCCAGCTGCCTAAAATTCGCTTGAGTTCTGTCTACTGCTTTATGCAAGAGACCTTTATGCAAGAGACCGCGCGCTCATCGGCCTGGCCTAGAGATACGATAAGGAAAGGATCGAAGTTGCACGTTGCTTAAAGAGCCTTCTGGTTCTCTCCGGTCACAATCCCGACCTGCTGTTGTAGCATTGTTGGTCATTTCTGACTCGTGAGAAGGCTACTTTTAGTCTTCATATTTTCTGGCAGCTGTTTTCTGCTATAAAAAGCGTATAAACTGAGAGCATAAAAATCTATATCGGTTGTGATTTACTTCATCGCAGCGATGTCGCCCTGGATCGCGAAGTAATTGCGTTGTTTTCCGGCAATGCGTCCATGGACGCCCGCCCATGCACCGCCCAACACAGATCGCAAACAAAGGGGCAATCGCGATTGCGAGTCCAAGATCGTATGTCTGCGGCAAACCTCGTATGTATATATTATGCACTAACGGATCAAATTAGGCATGTGTGTATCAGAGGACGTGCTGGCCAACACGACTTTTCAAAGAGCGAGCTTAAGGTCACGAATACACTCCGATATCTTGGTTTCCGTCCTGAACAAAATCATTTCGCCTGAGTGGCCAGAGATGGCCTAGGTCCCGATCGCTGAACTTCTCCGCCGCCTGATGGCCGGGTAAAGCCGTAGTTGGGGGGGGGGGCTTGTGGGGCCCCTACACGGAAAATGCCCCATGATCTCTCTACGCCATGCTTCATTCCGATTGAGTCTGCACAACTCCGTATGCATGCAGTCCTCATTAGATGTAGGGTCTGAGGCTCCGGGATCACCGCTGGTGTCTTGCGCTCACGTTCGGGGGGCGGCCAAGATCTTGCATGTTCCTGGCCTGCGTGCGCGTGGCTGTCAAAATGGAATAACCTCCGACGTTCTAGGGATTTTTGAAAACGAGAATACGATGCCACTATTATATACGGAATGCTCGAAGCAGTTGCGCCCGCCTGGGCCTATCAAATATGTGCGTTATTGTCCTGCATTCCAGATTTTCCAAAAAGCGATCTCGCCGGGTTTTCCTCCAACCCGAGCTGCAGCACCAAGCATGCAGTGCATGGGATTAGGGCTAATGCACGCCGAAGCTACAGCTCATTTCAGTCGTGGAATTGTACATGACACCCTGTGTGGGTTATGCGGATCAACAAAATGCATGAACACTAGCAGTAACAGTGAGCATGTGCAGGGGATACATTCTAAGCAGCTATAAATAAGCCCTACGGATAAAACGCCTGCGTATTGCGTTATTTGCAAAAGAAAATGCTGGGCCACATTGCCGCGGAAAGTATCCGATAAACTGTTCGTACGGCCTCCCGATCGCCCACAACCCTACCTTTTCATGGGGAATCAAGTAGCCAGCATATGACGTCCTGTGGAGCCGGCTAAGAATCCATAGCAAATAAAAGGCTCCTGAATGGTTCATGGTGGGATTGGTTAGGCTACAAGCTATTGCTTGTAGGCCATCATCGAGGTGGGAAAGGTGAAAATTCCACGGTTTATGTTTGTTTGTGTGTGTGTGTGTACGTCTGCGTACCCACGACCCTCATTCGAATTCAGACCGATCATGTAATAAATGTGTATGCAGGCGGGGGGCAAGAGGGTCGTAGCTCTGCAATCTGGTTCAAATTAAAACTCAGAGAGTATGAAGTCCTGGGAGAAATAAAGCAAATTTTCTAAACCGTGTATAGATATCACACTTTTATTTATCCTCCGACATATAAATACAGCATCGCTGGCGGTCTCTACATTTTAGGAGCTGAGCCCCACTGCTGTTTCACTTATTTCAAAGTGACGACAGACCCTTAACACGAGATTGTCGCCGAGGGCGTAGGGGAGGGCGACATGCGATAATCCTATCATGCATGAGGTTGGCATGTTGCTCGCAGAATTGCATATAAAACACCTGTGCATTTGGTCCTTCTCCTCTTTTGTTATAAGCAGCCAGAGTGATTTGCTTTACAAATACTTTACAACTTCTTTTCTCTTTTCTCGCAGTCGCTTGACCTGAATCTAATTGTGGCCTTCGCTTGACCTTCAACCGCCATGATTTCCCTGATCCAATTAACGTTCGCTGCTCTTACAATTGCGTTTCCCTTGCCAAAGGAAGAGAAGCGCGATATCTTCATGCCAGAGCCGTACCACGATGCCTTTTACAACCCGCCTGACAACTTAAACTCGCTGCAGAATGGTGAAATTTATAATACCCGCCGCGTATTCCCCGATTTGCAGCTGAGCATCCAGTTCGAGGAGGCTTACCAGATCGCCTACAAGACGACTGGGGCCAATGGAACTGACTCTCATACAGTGGCTACTGTCTTCAAGCCCTTAATCACCTCCTCGGAGCCGAGATTGTTCTCTTACCAGTTCTGGGAGGATTCGGCCGAGCTCAATTGCAGTCCTAGTTACTCGATGGCCAAGGGCATATTGGCCCCGGACTCGCTCACTGCGATTCTTGACAGCAGCATCACTATTCAGTTTGGACTTTCTCAGGGCTGGTACGTCGTCGTTCCCGACCATGAGGGACCCAACTCCGCTTTCATCGAGGGCCATACGCAGGGACATGCCGGCTTGGATGGCATTCGTGCAGCGATTTCGCACTACCAGCTTGCCAACGACGTGAAGACTTCTCTGTACGGCTACAGCGGTGGAGCCAGCGCTTCGGTTTGGATGACGAACCTGCACCAGTCTTATGCGCCGGAGCTGAACATTGTTGGCGCTGCGTTCGGAGGCACGCCGGTTGACCTTATCGAGACGGTCAAGTGGCTCGACCGTCCCGAGAGATTGTTTTCTGGTTTCATTGTCGGTGCCTTTGCAGGTTTGACAAATGCCTTCCCCGATGTTAAGAACGAGGTATGGCCGCACCTGCATCCGAACCTGCAGAACGCCATCAACACGCTCGATACCCCGGACAACTGTGTCCCCACTGAAGTCCTCGAGTTCATGCACCAGGAGTGGCACACCCAAATGGATGTCGACTTCTACACCTTTGAGCCATTTGCAAAGGTGCTCGCCTACGAGTCCCTGTTGAAGAACGTTACGTCAACCACCTACTCTGTGCCTACTTTCCCGCGCTACATCTTCCATGCAGAGGGCGATGAGGTAATTCCGTTCAGCGCTGTGCAGCAGTACGTGGACGAACAATGCGCTGGCGGCTCTAACATCCAGTTCGTGCCATGGAAGGGTGACGACCACTTGTCAGTCGAATACTTAGGCCTTCCAGACGCGTACCAATTCTTGATCCAGTCATTTGAGGGTAAGACTCCTCAACTCAAATGTGGCACGCACTCAGATGATATCCTCACACTTGGTTCGACCACTGTCGGTGATATCATTGGTGATGTTATTGCCGACTTGATCAAGGCCGTGAGTGGATTCACAGCACCTTGGGGACAGATCAACTTTGACCCCGAGCAGCCATACCAGTCTTAATCCCATTCAATTTAGTTATTATGCAATTTTTTATATGAAGTTTTGGTTCCATGACACTTTCCTCAACTCGTGCACTTCTTACAATCATTGCCCTGCATCTGCCGGCCAACTCTGAGCGTTGAACGCCTTGTTGCTACAGCTCGCTCGCTCTATAATTTTTTTTTAGATGTCCATGGAATTCCCTCGAGCACACCGGTAATTACGATAGGTTATTCAGGGCAGATTATCGGAATCGAATGTGCAATCGTCACGTTACTTTTTAATTAGCAGTGGCAGAGTTCAGGAACCGTCGATCTAAGCTGATCTTTTTTAGCCATGCCTAATTATGTGCATAAAAATAGTGAGACGATGCTGTTTGCAGTAGGGCGACGTCAACCTAAACATGTTGGGCGGCCTGCATGGCGACCGCAGGCTGGATTTGAGTCACATCGGGCTCTTACTAGATACGATCGAGTTCTATTGGGCGACCCCGGCATGAGCCCCGCCCCACAATCGGGCTGCATGCGGCTTTTAATGACGTACAGCACATCTGAGACATGTCCGGTAATCACCGTTAATCATGGAAAAGATCGAAGGCACACAACAAGAGATATACTAGCTGAGGGTCCATGCTAAGCGATGTGTTCATTAGTAGATTAAAATCTTTGGAGTATTATGAGATTATTGACAGTTGCGCACACTTGGCTTTGGCCGCTACTAGTGATCAACGAATCTTGACTGAGGGCTTCGATCTGCACAGGTCGGAGCCCCGCCACAGCCACAACCCTGACGTACCTAGCACGATTGCGACAAGGGAGCGAGCTAAAATGTGGAATCGATATCGGATTTAGAAGTGCATAATCCGAATGAAACGTGGGCAGTGCATGCCGCGAGTATAAGAAATTATTCCGCAGAGGTGGGAGGGCACTCCCATCCACAGTTTGTTTTGGTTCACCCACTAACACAACTTCGATCGATTATGCAATGGGTTTTATGCATGCACATGGAGAAGGGTTGTGTGGATCTCTCTGCAACCTGGGGACTTGCTCTCGCGATCGCTAAGTCGAGGCTTTGACGCTAAATGTTTTAGAATTGGGCACTCGGCAGCGGCATAAGTCTTATGTGCCGAGGCGTGTTGGTATCTCGCCAGCTTAGCTTACAGTCCCGCGACGTCGCCAGAATGATTAACACCCCACTCGATGCGATGACAGACACACCCTAACCACCGGAATGGACTCGGGTGAATTATTAGAGGGGAGGTCACTAATAGCGGGGGGAAGGGAAAGGTGAATGATGAGCGGGAAGAATTCGCCGGAAATTGATGGTTTCGGACAATAACAAGCCAGCCCATGCAGAGAACTATATAAGTCTCTGTAATCTCTGTAGATGGAGTATATATTTTTCTAAATCGGCCCACACCTCATCGAGCTACAACGGAACTAGATGCAACTGCTCTCTTTCATACCCCTAGCGTTTGCGTCGTTGTCTCTGGCACTGCCTGTGCCGGACAAGCGTAACATCTTCCAGGCAGCACCGTACAATGACCCGTTTTACAATGCGCCTGATAACCTGAACAATCTCAAGAACGGCGAAATTTACAACTCTCGTCGAATCTTCCCTGACCTCCAATTGAGCGTTCAGCTCGCCGATGTTCACCAGATCGCGTACCGAACGAACGATGCGCTTGGAAGCCCCTCGTACACGGTTGCGACTGTGTTCAAGCCATTGATCACGTCCTCTGAGCCGCGGCTCTTGTCCTACCAGTTCTGGGAGGACGCGGCTGAGCTGAACTGCAGCCCGAGTTACTCGATCGCGAAGGGCCTGCTTGCCCCCGACTCTATCACTGCCGTGCTTGACAGCAGCATCACCATTCAGTTTGGGCTTTCTCAGGGTTGGTACGTTGTTGTGCCCGACCACGAGGGACCGAAGTCGGCATTCATGGAAGGCCACATCCAGGGCCAGGCTGGTCTTGATGGAATTAATGCTGCTATTTCGTTTTTCCAGCTGGCTGATGACGTGAAGACCTCGCTTTATGGGTACAGCGGCGGTGCGAGTGCGACGGTGTGGATGACGAACCTGCACGAGTCGTACGCCCCGCAAATCAACATTGTTGGTGCTGCCTTCGGGGGCACTCCCGTAGACCTTACCGAAACGGTTAAGTGGCTCGACCGACCGGACAGGCTGTTTTCTGGGTTCATTGTTGGTGCCTTTGCCGGGCTCTTGAACGGGTTCTCTGATTTCAAGGACCTGATCTGGCCGCATCTGCACACGAGCCTGCAGAACGCGATCACGACCATGAACACGCCGAATAACTGCGTCCCGACCGAGATTTTGAACTACATGCACCAGGAGTTCCACACGCAGATGGACGTTGACTTCTTCACTTTCGACCCGTTTCACACGATTCTCGCGTACGAGTCCCTGCTGAAGAACGTCACTGCATCGACGTACTCGGTTCCGAAATTCCCACGCTACATCTTCCACGCCGAGGGTGACGAGGTCATTCCGTACAGTCCTATTCAGCAGTATGTGGACGAGCAGTGCGAGCAGGGCTCGAACATCCAGTTTGTGCCCTGGAAGAACGACGACCACCTCGCCGTCGAGTTCCTCGGGATCCCGGACGCGTACCAGTTCCTCATCCAGTCGTTCGAGGGCAATACCCCGCAGCTGAAGTGTGGCACGCACGCGAACGATATTCTCACGCTTGCGTCGACCTCGGTTGGAGACGTCATTGGAGACGGTATTGCTGCTTTGATCAGAGCCATTAGCGGGTTCACTGCTCCGTGGGGCAAGATCAACTTCGACCCACAACAGCCGTACCAGTCTTAAGGCGTGCCAGTCTTAGGGCGTGCCAGTCTTAAGGCATGCCAGTCTTAAGGCATAGCCAAGAGCGTAAAGAGGCAATTACTAGCTTACGATTTTGATATTTTTGACGTACTATTTGGATAAACGTTTGATGTTCTGCTTGCTAAAGGCTCGCACGACGTACAGCTGCACCCTTAGTGATGATGCAGTGCCCCACGCACGCGGCGATACGTCGCGCCTTGACACGCATACTAGGTCAAGACACGCATTCTAGAGCACTGATTTTGGAGTTGGTTGCAGAGATGATTCGACTTGGGGATTCGCTTGTAGTTCATTTGGCAGGGTCTCGACTGGAGTTGCATAAGTCGTAGATCTAAATACTTTATACTTTTTACTCGAGCGAGGAGGCACCAGTGATGATGTCGACCAACTCGTTCGTGATGACAGCCTGTCGAGTGCGGTTGTAGAGGATCGAGTACTTCGTGATCATATCGTTCGCGTTCTTGGAGGCGTTGTCCATGGCGTTGCGGCGGGCGCTGATCTCGGCCGCGTGGCCCTCGGAGAGGCCGTAGAGAATGAAGTTCGCGAGCGAGAACTCGGCGAAGTTCTTGGGCACGCCATCGTCCTCGATGTCGTACTGGCCGATCTTCGGGGCCTTTTCAAGGGCTTCGGAGGTGAACACGTCAAGGAACGTGGGCTCGAAGCTGACGCTCGACACGAAGCGGTTGAAGAGCAGCTTGATGCTGTCGTAGTTGCCGGCAAGCTGCTCGATCTCGTCGGAAATGAGGGCGGCCTCGTTGAACGTCGGGGCCTCCTTGCCCGGGCCGGCGAACGAGAGCTTGATGTTGTCGGCATTCGTGCGCTGGAGCTGGGCCTTCGACTTGTCGCCCACAATAACGATGTCCGTGCTCGGGTTCTCCTCGAGGTAGTGGCGGGCCCGGCGGGCGAGCTGTGAGTGGATCGAGCCGCAAAGACCCTTGTCGCTCGACATGACAACGAGCAGCGTCTTCTCGGGCTTCTCGGTGGGGGCAGCCTCGGCCTTGTCGTACACGGTGTGGGCAGCCGACTCGTACGCGCGTGCACGCTCCATGGCACGCTGGGCCTTGCCCATACGGGTCGAGGCAACGATCATCATCGTGTTCGTAATCTTCTCGATGTTCTTGATACTCTTCAAACGCGTCTCGATTTCACGCAGAGTGGCGTACGTACGGGGACGCGAGGCCACACGGGTGCCCTGCTGTGCGACAGCCGCTCCTAGCTTCGTCACAAACATCTAAAAATACGGGTTTCCGAGATGAAAAGAAGAAGCTTGGGTCAAAAGCGTGGTGCTTAGATGAGGGAGACCGTGATTGTGTGTGCTGACTGTACACTCCTCGGCGAGCGGCCAATCGGCGGTGCGAAAAGAGTGGTCACGTGCGTGCAAGGCCCCAGAAACCTGTGTCCTCCTTGGAGTTGGGACGTTCGACAACGCACGTAGGATGAAGTCGAAGCACGTACAGGCGGGCTCAGACAACGGGCTCAGGGAGTCTAAGCCGAGGTGGAAAAATAAAAGCAGAATAGAACGCTACAGTTGATGTAATTATAGTCTAGTTTCTCATAAAACTGCTCGCTAACAGAATTGCTGGCATCGAGAGCAAGCTTGTCCGAGCACAGGCCGGGAAACGGACACAACTGTACTAAAAGTTGTACTATGCTAGGCAATTCGCAAGGTATTTCAAGGCTAATGCGAATGGAGTAGGTGCAGCTATTATGCTTGCTCGAGACATGCGAATGTTAGAGTCGGCTTGGACACCCGAACAAGGGTAGCACAGGGCCCGTTGTGACTGGCCGGTGTGCAGCGATGGGCCACGACTTCTGTGCGAAGTATATGGGATACCGCTCACGTTCGGTACTCTGGCAGGGAACCACCCATCCTATGCAGTTCTAGAACCACGCTTGCCTCTGGAACAAGCACAGGGCATTTTGCAAGACTCACGAAGAGCACGGCAGGTTTGATCGGGCATTTTCATCCACTTCGCCGTCCCTGCCCTGCCCGGGGCAGCGTGTGGAGGCTATGTACCTTGCACACCAGGGTTCGGTCCTAACCTCCGTCGCTCGACTGTAAACATGCACTGGGTCCCGCACGCAAGCATCCGGCCACTGGATACAATTAGTGCCCTCGCGTACGGAGACAATGGCCTGCTCGCCTGCACTTCATGGGACGGCAATCTGTCTATTAGCCGCGAGGGCTCGAGCTCGACACTGAGTGTGGGCTGCTCGCGCCCGCTGTTCGCGCTCGCGTGGTCCGGGCCGGCCGTGTGGTTCGGCGGGGCCGAAAACCGCGTGTCGTTCGCCGATGTTGCATCTGCACAGACAATTGACAAGCACGCCGTCGAGAGTGCTGTGCTTGCGCTGACAGCAAGCCCGGACTTTGTCGTGGCAGCCACACGCACAAACTTCGTGCTCTTGGACCCGCGCAACGCGAAGCCCGCCGCGAGGTTTGGCAACGGTGGCGCAGCCGCGGACCTCAATGGGACTTTCGTGTGCACTACTGGCCACGCAAATGGGCTGAGCACTGTGTTCGATGTTCGCAAGCTCAGCTCGGCGTTCTACGAGCACACAATGGCAGCCGGCGGCGGGCGGCCCTTGCAAGCGAAGTGGCTCGATTCGGCAACGTACGCCGTTGCTGACAGCGAGTCGCATGTGTCGGTGAACTTTGTGCACAGCCCCGCCCGGTCGTTTGTGTTCCAAACAAACCGAGTCGATGCAAAGCTGCCACGGCCTATCCACGCTCTCGCCCGTGGCCCGGGCACGTCCACCGTGGCGACAGGAGGCGGCGACGGCCACGTTTACATCTGGGACTACGCCAAGCGAAAGCTGAGAACGAAAATCGGGTTCCCGCTCGCGTGCACGGCGATCTCGTACACGCCCGGCGGCGACGCCATGGCCATTGGCCTGAGCAACGACGAGTGGAGCTCGACGCCAGCCAAGTACGCAACGCCGAGCAAGGCCCGGGTCATGGTCTCCACGCTGTAACCCGTTATGCTCATACATGCACACCCGCCGGGTGTGAGTATTGGGCCAAGCCCACGCTGTGAACGCCCACGCCCACGCCATGCTCACAAGTTATGTGCACACTGTTCCATTGCAGGCCCGCGTATGGTCTCCATGCTGTAACCCGTACATGCTCATACATAATCACAAATTACATGCATCCATCGCGTAAGTATCGGACCAGGCCAAGCACGCTGTGAAAGCACACGCCATGCTCGTACGAGTCATGATATGCAGTCATGCTGTGAGCGTTATATATATATTGCATCAGATATGTAGGTTAATTAGATGCCTTTTTCTTCCCCTTCTTAGACTTTTTAGGCGATGCTGGTGCCTCCGCCGGCTCGGCAGTCTCAGACTCGGGATCGGCCTCTGTCTCGCCTTCAGGCTTGGACTCAGGCTTGGACTCATGCTCGGACTCAGCCTCTGTCTCGCCTTCAGGCTTCGGCTCATGCTCGGACTCAGCCTTTGGTTCGCTGTCAAGCTTGGACTCGGGCTCGGACTCAGCCTTGATTTCGGGCTCGCTTTCAAGCCTCGGCTCGGGCTTGGACTCGGCCTTGGTTTCGGGCTCGCCAATCAAGTCGGCGATCTTTTCGCGCCCGTTCGCAACAAGCGACTCCTTCCACTGCGCAACGCTGTCGGCGTGCGGCACGCCGTACGTGAGCGAGAACAGCGCAGCCTCCGGGTGCCGGCCGGCCTTATTCAGGAGCTGTGCAGCGGCGGTTGCGTCGCCCACGGCCCACAGTGCGCTGAACGCGAGGTTGTACCTGCCCTCGGCCTCGGCCTTTTGCGCGAGGTCCACGAGCCCTGTGCGGTTGCCCGTCGACGTGTATATGAGAAGCAGGCTGTCGAGCTCTTTTGCCTTCACGTATGCGTCGGTTGCCGCGTCGACGTTCCACTTTGCGAGGTAGCTGTCGCCGAGCTGGCGCCACTTCGAGGCTTCCTCGGGCTGCGCAATGCCCGCGGCCAAATCAAGCTTGCCGAGGGCGAGGGCGAGCTCGAACTTGTGGCCGTCGTCACGCGTTGCCGCAAGGGCCATTTCGCGCAGGCCCTGCGTCTCCAGGAAGCGGGCCACGGTCGTGAGTTCCGATTCGGGAACCTTCGGCAGCAACGCAGACGCAGCCTCGTCGACGTCGCCGCGCAGCACGGCCGTCTGGAACTCGATGACGGGCAGCGACAGGCTCTGCGACACGAACCGCATGTCCTTGTCGCACAGGTAGATCGCGCCGTCACGCGGCAGGTACCGCAGCACGTACATGTCGCGGTCGAAGTGCGTGATGTTGTATGTTTCCGTGCCCACAAGGTAGTTCAGGCGGTTCGACGCCGTCGTGTACACGAGACAGTCGCCGATCCACACGGTCGAGCGCACGGGCTCGCGTGCGAGCTCGGCAACCTCGCTGAACGCGTCCTCGAGCTCTTGCTCGCCGGCCTCGAGGCCGGCCTCGATGCGCTGCAGGTCGACGCGCAAGACGTGCGTCGTTTCGTCCGTCGTGATCGCCAGAAAGTTGCCGTCGTCGGCCCACGCGAGCGTGCGCACGGCGACGCTGATCACGGCGACCTGCGCCCCGGACGTCCAGTCGAAAAACGCGACGGCGTCGGCCGTGGCCACGCCGAGCAGCTCGCCGCCAAACACGCGCAGCGCCCCGCCGACGTTCACCTCGAACGCGTCCTTAAAATTCCGCTTCACTTGCACGACGCCCGTACTCGTGAGCACGGCACACGCGTTGTCGTTGCCCCAGCAGAAGTCGATGCCCGACGTGAAGTACTTGCTGCGCCACGCGAGCGCCGTGTACACAATGACGTCGTTGTCGCCGGCCACGGCCACGTACCGGCCGTCGGGCGAGTGCGAAACAAGGCTCGGCTGCATCTCAACGGCCCCAAGGTCCTTCGTTTGCAGATGCAGCGGGCCGTCCTCGTGCGCAGCGCCGCGCACGGCGGCACTGAACGCCTCGAGGTGGCGGGCCCACACGAGCTTGCCGCTGTGGTCCATGGACACGATCGGCTCATCGCGGCCGAGCCGCAGGGCGAGCGAGCCCGTCTCGAAGCCGGCGACAACGAGGTTTGTGCCCGGCTTTGTGGCGACGCACCACGCGCGCTCCATGCCGTAGTTCAGCGTGTTTTCGAGCTTGTACGAGCGCGCGTTCCACAGCTTGAGGCTGCTGTCCTCGGAGCCGCTGAGAATGAGGGGCAGCTCCGGGTGCCAGACGGCGAAGCTGACGTTGTTTGTGTGGCCGACAAGCGTGGCCACGACCTGCTTGCTCTGGTAGTCGAAAATACGGATCGTTTTGTCGTCGCTTGTTGTAAGCAAGTACGGCTTGTCGGCAAACGGGTAGTATTCGACGAAGTTCACGCCGCGCTCGTCGTGGGCCACGAGCGTGTAGTTCGGCACGGGCGAGTCGACGCTCCAGACCTTGACCGTGCGGTCCATCGAGCCGGACGCGAACTGCGTCGGGTCCTTCGGGTTGATGGCAAGGCCGAGCACGTACGACTGGTGGCCCTTGAACGTCTGCGTGCAGCGCCAGTTCTGGTCCCAGTCCCACATCTTGATGACCATGTCGTCGCCGGTCGTGAGCAGCACGGGCAGCGTCGGGTGCACAACAATGTACCGGATGTAGTCGAGGTGGGCCTCGAACTGCGTGATGCGCTCGAGCGTCGACGCGTTGTACACGCGCACCTGCATGTCGTCTCCGCCGGCGACAATCCAGTTCTTGCGGGCCACAAACCGCACGGCCCGCACGGGCGACTTCGACACGTCGATGGACCGCACAAGCTGCTGCGTCTCGTAGTTGTGGATCTGCACCGTGCCCGTGAACAGCGACGTCACGACCAACGGCTCCGTCGGGTGCACGTCGATGCCTTTCACCCGGAAGCTGCGCGTTTCCAGCTGCTTCTTGATATCCACCTTCATCTGCAGCTGTGTAGCACGTTGTAGCACGTAGAGCTGTGGAACACGTATACGCGGTCTGGGAATAAGGGGACAGGGTGTGTCAGCACAAACGCTGGTGTAGTGAGGTGACGTGGTGAGGTAAGCATGGCGAGCATGGCAGGACAAGCATGGCGAGTATGGCAGGACAGCTTGGCAAGCATGGCACACCATGGCAAGGTAAGGCGTGGACGTAGCGAGGTCAGCGGCAATCTAGCAAGCTCGATAATGGCAATAAACAGGCATGCAACTCCTCTCCGGTGTCGTCAGCGCTGAACGCTGCTACACATGATGTCTAACTCGTAATATCTGATTTAGTTTAGTATAACCAATTTAGACGGGTAACATAGACTGGTAATTAGACTGGTAATTAGACTGGTAACTGTTTTAGGCTGGTAATTAGCTGGCGGTGTTCATGGGGTCGCAGCTGGCGGCACGCGGTTAGGTAAGCGCGATGATCAAGGAAAGACACGAACTCGTTCATTCACGCTAGCAAACAGTAGATGACTGACTGACACTATAGTCATATGGTTATATAGTTTGACACCGCGAAGTCCATGCACAAGTAATGGTTGAACCCTACACTTTAAATTCTAGTAGTTTAAATTTGCCACGGCAGAGACTCCGGCCTCAGCTAAAGCCCACGACCTTGAACCGTCATGCCGAAGTTTTCTTTTGCCATAAAATATCTGAATAGACACAATGTCACTTTTGCTATAGGGAAGGAAGTTTCTCTAGATTGTGTAACGCACCACGTGTATGTCGGCCATCACTCCATCATAGAGTATAATGAGCTGGTGAGACTTTGTTTCTATGCCAATGGGAAGTATGGTAAGGACTTTCCAATTGACGGCTGCAAGTCGTTCATGCACTACAAAGAGTACCCCCTACCGATCGTATATGGGAATATTTCGGACTTCGACAAGTTCCCGGCAGATATGGAGGCGCAATGGGCGGAGGATGACAGAATCGAGGCAGAACGAAAGAAGTCTCGAAGATAGAATGAGCGAAAGGCATCGTTTTAATTGTTTTATCTTGCTTGGCAATTCTCGGTCTTGACAATTCTCGGTCTCCGAGGCTGTCTTCTATTTACATGACTCAAATCAGCATTGTATTGAACCGCTCCATGCGCAACATCACTAGATGCCCATAAACACAGCCGTGCCGTACGCAACCACTGCATGCAGTCAGTTACTGTGACGAGCATACCTAGTTTCTCTTCTCACAATTTGTGGGCCACTCACATGGAACTCTTGACTAAATCATACTGAAATCTTCCCCCAATCAAACGTCTACTCGGCAGAGTTTGGCTCAAGTTTTGAGTAGACGTTGAAAAGCGTATGCTAGACGTTTTGAGTGCCGCTATGATACGGACTCTGGGGACGAGTCTGGAACTCGAGTCTAACTTGTCTCCAAAATTCGGTCTCGGTCTAACAGAACACATTAAGCATCCTCCAACATTTCTATGCACCGCATTTGTTGTGGTGTGATCGCCCGCATGCTTGGAACGCTGTTGGAACGCTCCCACAGTGCACTCGTGGACGCACGCTCCCCCATATGCTTGCATCTACCGTTTAGATAGGGCCTTTTACGCTGCGCAGTTCAAATAGTAGAGTGCATCTGCGAGGTTACGCGAAGCATAATTCGGTTCACGCAAAGGCCAGTCGGCGTTCGTTGTGGGTGCCTTTGAAGGTTTTCCCCGTCGCGCTTGTGTGGCTATGTTTAAATTTATTGCTACGTTCAATGAATGGCAAGGTTTATCACGTCCAATCAGTATCTAGTTGTACATCTATAGCCGTTTACTGCCTGTTTACAGCTAACTTTGATTTTCGTCGTGACGCGTGGCTTGGCTTACAAGAAGCCACTTCGCATGCGCATTGCGGTGGAGGCGGCCTAACCCTGAGACGCAGCGAGTGTGGCCG
Source organism: Starmerella floricola (assembly GCA_030579735.1). Lineage (NCBI taxonomy): Eukaryota > Fungi > Ascomycota > Dipodascomycetes > Dipodascales > Trichomonascaceae > Starmerella > Starmerella floricola. Next base: position 148,119 of record JAKTRP010000002.1, on the reverse strand, counting down.
TAAGCGCTGGCTTCATCTTGAACCTTAACAACAAACAATGAACGGAGGCGGCAACGGAGGCGGCAACGGCATTGGCAACTTTCTCGAGCAGAAGCTCGAGGAGAAGCTCATGGGAGGCAATGGCCAGAACCAGGGCCAGAGCCAGGGCCAAGGCCTCGGCGGCATGCTTAGTGGCTTCCTCGGCGGCCACGGCCAGAACCAGGGCCAAGGTGGCTACGGCGGGGCCCAGGACAACTACGGCGGCGGCCAGGGGAACTTCGGTGGCAGCGGTTACGGTGGCCAGGGCAATTATGGCGGCCAGGGTGGCCAGAACGAGTCGTGGGGCACGAAGATCGGCGGCATGGTCGATAGGTACCTAGAAAAACGCAATCACCACGGCGAGGGCCAAGGCCAAGGCTACGGACAGGGCAGCCAGGGAGGCTACGGCAACGAGTCGAACTCGGGCTACGGCAACTCGGGCAACTCGGGCTACGGCAACTCGGGCAACTCGGGCTACGGCAGCTCGGGCAACTCCGGGTTTGGTGGCTTTGAGCGCAATGAGGGCCGGAACGAGTTTGGCGAGGGCCGGGAACGCAAGGAGCACCACCACCACGAACGCCGTGATAATGACGAGGGCAACTTCGGTGGCTCTGGGTTCGGCGGTTCAGGGAACTTCGGTGGCCGAGACAACCGGGACAACTTCGGAGGCAACTTCAGTGGCCGTGATAACGGCCGTGACAACCTCGGAGACAATTACGGTGGCCGTGATAACGGCCGTGACAACTTCGGAGACAACTTCGGAGGCCGTGATAACGGCCGGGACAATTACGGTGGCCGGGATAACTACGGAGACAATTACGGTGGCCGGGACAACTTTGGTGGCCGTGACAACTACGGCCGTGACAACTACGGGGGCAACAACTCGGACAACTACGGCAACAGTGGCTACGGCAACAGTGGCTACGGCAACAACAGTGGAGGCCGCGACAACTACGGAGGCTACTAAGAACCGAGCGTTTCGTATTGAGTACACCGTAGATAGATTTAGTTGCCCAGGTGGATGGTCGAGCTGTTCACGCAAGCCTTCGTACACACTAACAGCATATGCATATACGTAGGTACGCACGAACTCGCAAACATTCCCGTCTAGACTTCTTGCCCGTATTCTGAGCACATCCCGCAAACTGCTTGAACAAATTCTATGCTTGAGATCTGCTCGAGTTCTATTGGTGAACGGTCGACCACGCTCTGCCAGGCGTGTGCTGTGCTCTATGACTATTCAGAGGTGTGGTGTTGTGCCGTTTGTTGAGCATGCCTATCATATCTGTTATATACCGTTCATCATTTATGCGTGCAGTTGTGGTACACTACTTTTCTACGTGTGTTGGTATATGCCTATATTTGTCTGTTGGTCTGTACCTCGTCTGTTCGTGTGTACTGCATGTCCTGTCTGTGTGGTGTTCGCTAGGGCGTTGCGTGGCTGCAAGGGCTAGGTCTTGCCGGCGACCGGTTTGACAAGCAACCACGCATCTTCACGGCGAACGACACGACAACCATGTTTATCGTGAACTGGTTCTACGACGTGCTGTACAGCCTCGGCCTGTACAACAAGCACGGCAAGCTGCTCTTCTTGGGCCTCGACAACGCGGGCAAGACCACGCTGCTGCATGTGCTGAAGACGGACCGCATGGCCGCGTTCCTTCCGACAACGCACCCGACGAGCGAGGAACTGCAAATCGGCAACGTGCGGTTCACGACGTTCGACCTCGGCGGCCACTTGCAGGCCCGCCGTGTTTGGAAGGACTACTTCCCCGAGGTCAGTGGCGTCGTGTACATCGTGGACGCGGCGGACGCCGAGCGCTTTGCCGAGTCGAAGGCCGAGCTCGACCAGCTGCTCGACATTCCCGAGCTCAGCCTCACGCCGTTCGTCGTGCTCGGCAACAAGATCGACAAGGAGGGCGCCGTTTCCGAGGAGCAGCTGCGCTACGAGTTCGGGCTGTTGAACACAACGGGCAAGGACGTCTCGCAGAAGCTTCCGCCGGGCGTGCGGCCCATCGAGGTGTTCATGTGCTCGATCACGATGCGTGCGGGCTACGGCGAGGCCATCCAGTACCTCGCGAACTACGTGTAGCCAACATGACCGTGTCAACATGACCGTGCCCACATGTACGTGCCATGTACGTGCCATCATGTACCGTGTCAACATGTACCGTGTAGCCAACATGCACCGTGTAGCCACCGTGTAGCCGGCTACGCCTACATAACTAGCCTATCTAATTCAATACGCCACACGTGGAGTGTACGGATCTGTGCGTGTTCAGTGCACAGGAATGTACGTGTACAAAAGGACGCGTAGACTCGTATGTCTCGTGTAATCGAGCACACAATTACAGGTTGCACATATCTATCACAAGTATGCGTAGTATGGGTAGTACGCAGGAATGCCTGTACACTCGTAGGCATATTCTTGGCGTATGTCCGAACATCTCCACGTACATAGGTACACAGACTGTACACGAAATCCGGTTTGCACACTTCTGCCCAGGTACTCGGATTGTCCATATTTCTACCGCATGTACTCAGTTATGCCTACAGATTACTCAGTTACGTCTACAGGTGTACTCAACACGACTCAGTAGAGATGTTCCTACGTAGGTACTCATTAGTCTCAGTTAGGCGTGCACGCTGAACTCAGTACAGGTACTCGGGTATGTCTCAATGTACGCAAGTAGCATATGGGTTACAGGAATAAGCATGTATCAGAGCCGTACGCACTCACGTAGTCACAAGACATCACAAGCATGTGTTCAAATATTCTACAAGTATGTCCTCAGGGATGTACACGGGTTACACATGTGCTCAAGTATCCTACAGTATGTTCTCAGGTATGTACACGGCCAGGTGCCCAGTATCCTAAAGTATCAAGTATGTACACGGCCAGGTGCTCAGTATTCTACAGTATGTGTGTTTAGGACCTGCGCGCACGCTTGATCGCCCGGGACTCCTCGGCACTGCGCTTGCGGGCCTCCTTCGCAAAATACTCCTTGCGCTGCTCTTTGCGCTTTTCCTCGCGGCGAGACTCCTCCTTCGCGTGCTCGGCGGCCTGCTTGGCACGCTGCGCGTCCTTCTTCTGCTGGCGTTGCGTGTCCTTCTCGCGGCGCAGCGTGCCGACCTTGACCATGAGATCGCGCATCTGCTTCTCGTCGCCGTCGACAACAACGGCCCGCTTCTGCATGTACGTCTGGCGGGACTGCGGGGCCATGGCCGCGATCTGCGACCGGAAGGGCAGGGCCTGCTTGAGCTGCGTCGGGACCTGCAACGGGTTGAACCGGCGTTCTGCACGCTCGACCGGCGGGCCGTAGCTCGAGCCGGGCTTTTGCGGCACGGGCAGGTTCTGCGCAGCCCGGATCGCGCCTGTTTGCCGCATTCCTTGCCACTGCCGCTTGTCGGCCAGCAGCAATGACGTGACGGGGTTGTAGAACCGTCGAGCATGCACGGGCCACCACGCGCGCAGCAGCACGATGTCCGACATGAGCAGCTTGTCCTCGAACGTTGCGCGGAACGCCCCCTCCGTCGTGAGTGCGCGCTTGATTTGCCCGCGGATGCCGCTCACGGTCTTGATCTGCGCACCTTCAAACCGGGCAATCTCGAACGAGTTGTGGAACATGTCCTTGATGAACGCCGTGTTCTTGAAGATCTTGTACGGGTGGCCGACAAGCTTCAGCTTCTTCACGATCTCGACCTCCTCGTCGACCTCCTCGACCGTGCCCGTGGCGCTCACGCGGAAGTTCGCCTTCGCGTCCTGCTCGCTCACGCTCGGGAAGCACGCAAAGCTCGTGTTCGGCGACACGAGCGGGCCCCACAGCGTCGCGTTGCAGAACATGTGCTCGGGCGTGTACTTGAGCATGCGCGTGCGCGTGCGCGAGTCCGACGTCGTGTAGATCGGGCACGACTGGAACCGCCGCCACCCCATCGACAGCACGACGGGGTCGTTTGTTTTGAGCAGCCGCGGGTACCAGCGGTGCTTCTTGATGCGCACCTGGCTGAACCCGAACCGCGTCTCGTTCGCAAGCAGCCCGCCAATGATGATCGGGTACTTCGGGTCGAAGAAGTTCGCAAACTCGCAGGGCAGGTTCTCGAACACGACGCGCACGTAGCTGCCGGCCCGGTGCCCTTCGATCTGCTGGCGTGTAAGCTCGTCCAGCCCGCCGAGCTCGGCCTCGTTGATGTCGAGCTGCTTCGAAATGCGTGCTTTTTGCTTGTCGTACCACGACGCCGCATCCTCACCGTCCTCACCTTCTGCTTCGCCCTCGTCCGAGTCGAACTGTAACCGGAGCTGCTCTTTCTTGCGGGCATTCTCGGCCCGCTGCTCCTCAACGGACTTAATATGTTCTTCCTCGCCACGGTCCTCGCCACGGTCCTCCTCTTCATTGTCTTCACTGCCATTGGGCGTGCCATTGGGCTTGTTGTCGGCTCCGTTCTCAGCCTGCTCAAGGTCCTCGAAATCGCTGCCTCCTTCTGAGTCCTCATATGCGTCGTCTGCCGTGTCGCCTGCCGTGTCTCCTTCCTTCGACTCGGGCCGGACCTCGCGGTAGAACAGGTCGTCGAGGCTCGGCACGTCCGTGTGCAAAGTGTCGTACACGAGCCGTGGCCGCGTGACATCAACGGTCTGCTTCTTTTTTGTCAAGAACTCGTCCTCATCCTCGTTCTCGTTTTCGCTTTCGTGGGTTTCCGTTGTTGAGGGGTCCAGCCACCGCCGTACAACGTCTAGCGCATCCGTGTCCGAGTAGATGAGTTTCGCCAGCGGGATGTGGCGCTTGTAATTAGCGGGCACGAACCGGTCCTTCCATTTAGTTTCGCTCAAATCGAGCTCGTTTTCGTCAAACTCGGCCTCATCGAGCTCGGAGTCCGACGCAAACGCGAACTCCTCGTCGTGGTCGTCCACGGGCCTGGCTTCCGGCCGTGAAGTCGAGGCTACACGCAGGCTCGTACGGCCGCGGTCGCCACGAAGCTCGGGCTCGACCTCCTCGTCCACCTCGTCGTCGTCGGCCACGTCCTCGAGATCGCGAACCACGCTCGAGTTCGAGAACAGCTGGATCCCGTGCGCCGTGTTCACGTCGCCAAGGCCGTGCTGCGCGTGCTGCAGGTCCATGACCATGCGCTCGCCGGCGCTCGCGTTCGGGTTCGCCTCGGAATCGAACGTTTCAGACCCGACATCGATGTACACGGCGTCTTTGTCAATCATCACTCCGCCGACATCGCTCATGGGTGCGTAAATCGTTTTCAGCTTGTCGTCAAGCCTTCGGCGCCCGGTCTTCCCGTCTTTGCCCTCCTCGCGCTTGATGGCCTGCGGCGTCGGGCACGGGTCCTTGAGCTTCTCGATTTCGGAAACAACAACGTCGCCAACGCCGGGAATGTGCACGGACTGACCGCGTTTCAGGGGCGTGCCCCGCAAGTACCCGTAAAGCGCGATTTGCCGGTCAACTTTCGGGTTCGCCTCGATGAGCTGCGGGTGTGTGAGGTCCGTGAACCGGTCCGCAAGCAGGTACGGGTGCTCGTTGCGCCATTTCAGGGGCCGGAACTTCATAACGCTGATGAACCGCGCAAGGTTCAGGATCTCGCGGTCCGGGTACCGGCCGTTCATGACGCCGGACAGGTAAAACAGCTTGGCTCCTTTGTAGACCTCGGTCCAGAACCGGTTTTTCAGGGCCTTTTTCGCGGCCCGCGCTTGGCTGATGTTCTTGAACAGGTCGATGTGTGTGACAACACCAAGTACACGCGGGAAGCCGTGCACGGACGCGATCTGCAGGAACTCCATTGTCTCCATCTCGAACCCGAAGTTGCCGTCGATCATGAGGAGCACGAGGTCGGCGACCTTCGCCATGTCGATCATCGAGTTCAGGTCGCTGCCACACTCGAAGAACGTGACCCGGCGTTTCTTGCCGGACACGACCGTGATTGGCCCGTTCAGCTCGCTCACCGTGTGTTTTGTGAACCGTTTCACAAGACTTTTGATGAGCGTGCTCTTGCCCACGCCTTTCGGGCCCACAACAGCGACCATAACGGGCGGGGCCTCCTCGGGCGTGCGGTCGACCATCGGTGCATGGAACCGTTTTTCGCCAACTTCTACAGACCTTCGGGCCATACGGTCGAGCTTGCCCGGGTTCGCCACGGCAAATGCCCGTGCATTGTACCCATTGGCGTGGGACTTCGTTTTTTTGGACGAGCTGGCGTCCTTCGACGCACGGTGGGCTTTATTTGCTTCCATTCGCTACGTCCGAGTTGCGAAGTCCAGCAATTAATTTGGTTTTCGTTGTGCCGTTTTTTCTCGTTCGAAAATTCGCTGCTGAGCACTTTTCTTTGTCCCTGTTCGACACACTAACTCCACTGAAACCGTCGGTCTTATGTGACCTTACGATTACATATAATTTTTTTATGGCTTTGTATTTACACTGATTTTTTTTTTCGCCTGCTCTACGTTTGGGCCTTCGATGTCGAGGAACCGTCCTGGGTTAGGCCGCCCAGCAAAGAAAGGCGTGGGACCGCACTGCAAAGTGACATTCGCAACCACCAAGAAGCCTCTGGGTGGGGTGTACGAAGGTGCCCGCACGCTTACCGTGCGTGTCGAGCCTCAAGGCCAGAGATGCCGGGCAAGGGTTTCTGGCGGGAGCGGTGCATTTCACATACATAAAAGTAGGCGTATAAACGAAACGATCGCCCTGCAAGCTGTTTTTCTTTAAAATTTCTTAGCGTCGCCAGCCCGGTTATTCAGAGTCGAGGAGGCGTAGACGCGGTGGTCAAGGATGGTGCTGTTCAAGCGTAAAACAGTTACTATTCCCCCGCCCAAGTACACGCCGGAGCACGCGGACCAGCATGTCTGGTATATCCCCGAAAGCCAGGAGTATTTCTGCACCTACGACGACTACCTCGCGCGCATGGACTTCTACACGAAGAAGAAGTTTATTTGCGAGCTCAGTGGGGCGTCGTGCCTCACGTTTTTTGACGCCCGCCGCCGCGAGATCCAGGAAACCGACAACGTCCTCAGACGGTTCCCGGAGCCCCTCAAACGCCCGATTCTCGCGAAGGTCCATCTCTCGACAACAACCCGGCTCGACCAGCTCGTGGACGAGCTCTACGGCTGGCTGCGGAACCGGTACTTCGTGGGCGAGTTCGTGACCGTGCGCTACGAGGACCAGCGTTTGCGTGCAGAGGTCATCAAGGCCGAGAACGGCGTGTACCAGGTCGATGACGGCAAGCGCATTCTCGAGGGCGATGGGTCGCAGCTAATTCGAGACCGCAAGGTCGTTTCAAAGCTCACGTTGCGCGCGTTCATCAAGCACTCGGCGTCCCGCGAGCAGTGGCTCGGTGCTCCGTGGATCGTTCGCGAAGACTACGTGGCGAAGTTCGATCTGCCAACGGAGATTCCGCCGGAGGTCGCCCGACTGTACAAGCAGCGGCTCGAGGAAAACGAGAAGGCGCAGTCTGTTTCCGCCCCGGGCACGGCCCGCAAGTCGGCGGGCCTCGAAGACGAGGACTTCGACGACGACAGCAATGCCGAGGACATCGACGACGACGAAACGGGTCCGTCGGCGTTCGCCACGGGCAAAATCACGTCCCAGAGACTGTCCCGGAAACGGATCATCAAGATGCTCGAGGCCCTGCCGGACCTGCAGCACATGAACCAGGACGACCTGTTTGTGCTTGCTCGCCTCGCTGCTGATGAGCCTCTGCCCGCGTTCGTCGAGGCAAGAATCAAGTCGAATCCGTGGCCCGCGTGGCACAGGGACGAGCGCTTGCAGCCCCTCGAAACCGTGGGGAAAGTCGGCCACCTCCTCGAGGTGTGGCTGTTTTCCCAGCTGTTCAACGAGTTCCTCGGTCTTGAAGACGAGAACTTGCTGAATTTCGACGCGTTTGTTGATGCCCTGAGTCTGCCGAGCCTGCCTCGGCCCATTGTGGCTCTGCACGAGGCGCTTTTGAACCAGTTTGTGCCCAAGGGCGAGCGAGGCCTCGCCATTTCTTTGCCCTCGCAAGTCAGTGACGAGCCGCCGAAACGTAAACGAAAAGGCCGGCGGCCAGCGAAGCGCTTGAAGTCCGAGCTGCATGACGACGACGAAGATGTTGAAATGGACGACGGCGAACACGACGCAGACCACGATGGAGACCATGACGGGGACGAGGAGCACGACGAGGAAGACGACGGCGAGAAGAACGAAGGCGACGACGAGTCCGAGTACGACAGCGACAGCGATGCCGGAGATAAGGACTCCGAGACAGGCCCGGATTCGTGGGTCGACAAAATCGCGCAGCGCCAGTACGCTGATGGAGGGTGGCAGCTCATTTTCGCCGAGATTCTGGCAGACTTGTGCTATCTCCGCGACTGGGAAGCCGAGACTCGCCCCGTTGTCGACATTCTCACGCCCCCGGGCGAGGCACATACGGCGATATCCGTTGCTGGTGCATATGCTGAGCTCTCGCTAGTTCACAAGGTCCATGCGCTAACGATGATCACGAGAGTAATTTACGCGTCGACGGCCTTCCGCGAATACTTGGACTCGCAGTACGAGTCCTTGAACAAGTTGAAAAAAGTACCGCTGACGCGTGAACTCAAACAATTGAAGGATGACCACAAGAATTTGGAGCGCGTGATTCGCTTGATTAAAGACGGAGCGTCACCCAGTGATGCTGCAGTGAAAATCGAGCCTAAGACCGAACCTAAAAATGAGATAAAGGCCGAGCCAAAGGTTGGTAGCAATGACCACAAAAATGGCCACGGGAGTGGGCAAAAGCCCGTTCCGAAGGCTGAACTCCAAGACTCTACGGCGCCTTATGCAGATTCCGCGGATAGGGGGTCCGACAAGGCAAAAAGGGGTGCCAAAGCGGACGTGGGCGATGAGACGCTCGACCTCGCCACACTAGAGGAGAACGAGGCACGGTTAAGGGAGCAGATCGATGAAAAGACTCGCGAGGTCAACAAAGTCGCAGTCAGCATTGCTCGTTTCGACGATCAAAGAATGCGTTTACTCGGCGAAGACCGCTTCTTCAACCGGTACTGGTGGTTCGACGGGAACGGCGTGACGAGCTCTCTTTCAGATAAAAATTTCGCAATGGGGAGGCTCTGCGTACAGGGCCCCACTCTGGAAAAGCTCGAGAACTGTCTCAACTCACAGCAGTATGCGGATGAGTTCGTTCAGTACCGGAAGGTTATTTTCCAGCAAGCACTAGCATTCAAGCAACGACACAAGCGGCAGCTGAGGCTCCGTCGTGAGGCGAGAAGTGATCAAGACCGGAAAACTTCAAAAGCTCTTTCTGCGAACACTACGCCGGGCTTTTCTCAGCTACCGCCGTTGGCACCGAAACCTCCACAACAGCCGAAAGCTTCTGGCACGCCGAAACCATTAGACCTCACGTCGGTGCGAGGTCGTATCAGAACGTTGTTGGAGATCCGGAACTCACCCAGCGGACTCAATGAGCAGCAAATCGTAGAGCTCAAACAGCTACAAAATAATGCCCTGAACTCGGGGAGTTTGGTGACAGTCTCAGACGCAAGTGGGCACACGGGCCCTACGACTGCTGCTGCCTCTACTGACTCGAGTAGACCACTCGCTGAACAGCCGGTAGCCCCCCCGCCAGTAGCAGCTACTCCCGGTTATGATGATCAAAAACAGCAGTTGCAGCATCAACAACAACAACCACTGCAACAGCAGCAGGAACGGGGGCAGGAACCGTCAGTATCAGACCTCGCAAATACGGTAGCCTTGCAGAATGCGCAAGCTGCACCACCTCCTAATGGCGAGGAGGAGCAGCAACAACAGACGCAACAATCACATCAACTCACTGACCAGCAGTTGCGTCTTAAGCAGGCTCAGGACCAGGTACAGATGCGGGCACAGATCGCAGCTCGCATTCAGGCACACTTCGATGCAGAAGTCCGAGCTCAAACCGATGCATGCGCCCAGCAGCAGTCGCCCCAACCGCCACAGCCCGTGCAAGCATACCCTCAGCCAGTGCCTCCTCAGCCAGTGCCCCCTCAGCCAGTGCCCCCTCAGTCGGTCCCCCCTCAGTCGGTTCCACCTCAGATCATCCCTCAAGGCGCGTATCCACCTGCCCAGCAGCAGCCATACCAGGTATACCCAGTCCAGGACCAAGTACAATGGGTCGTTCAGCAAACAGCCTATGGGCCGATGTTATACGCCGTTCCTGTGCAACAATACCAACTTCTCATGCAGCAGTACGGCCTACAGGGCAGCGTTCCGCCGAGCCAAGCATCGGCTACCGACGCTTACCAGGCGTATCTCCAACAATTGGCCATGCAGCAGGTATATGTTCCGCAAGGCTACAACTACCCGCCGGGATACCCTCAAGTTGTAAGCCAGGGGAGGGCGCAACAAATGCAGAGCACTCCCCTTCCTGAACAGCAGCCACAGCTCATGCCACCTCAGGTTGTGCCACAGCCTCCGATTGCTCAACCCCTACAATCTCCGGCTCCAGCACCGCCACCCGCTAATCCGAACAGTTTGCAAGAGGTCCACTACCATTCCACGCCGGAGAAGGAGAAAACGAAAAGCACATATTTATCGCAGGTGATGAACTCTGATGAGCCGCCAGCTCACCGCGGCGACAGTAAACAGAGTGCCACCGCCCCAAGCGTTCTTGCCGCTGATGCTACTACTCCAACTTCGGTGGGCGTTGAAAACGGAGATGCAGTAGAGCACGCACGGGAACAGTCGAATCCCGCTGCACGCGTCCCTGAGCAGGTCGAAGAGCAGGTAAACAGGCAGGAAGAAGAAAAGGTTAAGGAACCGGTCGAAAATGCTGGTGGGAATCCTGACGCCGTACGTCCGTTAGATTCTGCTGGTTCAGTCGGGTCGCAATTCGTACCTGTCAAACAAAATGCATCCACAAACATTGATGATAAGGAACATGAGTCCACAGGAAACGGTCAGAATAAGGCCAAATATTCACCAGAGACAGATACGATCCAAGTAAAAAGTGACACGTCAAGGGCTAAGACTCCGAAACGTAAGGCGGACGGTAAAGAGTCAGTTGGCGAGACGCACGAGTTGTCGGCTGGTGACAGCAAAGACTCACCAGATGTGCCCGCTTTCCAAGAAGCCCTGCTCACTCCTTTGGAGCTTCTCGATCTTTTTGAGAACAAGTGCGCGATAGTCTCTCCAAACGAATGGCGGTTCTACGAGACACCCGAGGAGATCGACCAGCTAATTTCTTATCTACTGGAAGTCGGTAGCCGTGAAAATAAACTTGTTGAAGCCCTGCGCAAAGCAGAAAAGGACATCAAGAAAAGCCTGGCCCTACGCCTCGAATCTCTGGGCCGTGATAAGAACTTGACTGCCGAGGAATGAGAGCTGAGGCGAAGCCACAAGGCCGTATGGACGTTCGATTTCCACCTTGAAGATACTATGCTTGTTGAGAAGCGCGACTACATTGGGAAAACTCCTGGCAGCTAATTCTATTTATTGACGTCGGCTACATGCAAGTAGACAGACGTTCCCTATTGATATTCCCTCTTGATGTAACAGCCTTAGTTTGCAATGTAATCAGAAATGATAATAAAAATGGTGAAACTGAAATTATGTAAAATTGGATTAAAGCTTTCAATGGCTACACTTCAAATGAAAAGGACCATGAAAAGTGCGAATAAATAAGAAATTTTGGTCATTGGAACCGTGCTAGTTATTCGGGAACCAGCATTTGCAACCTTCAATGTCGCGGCGGAAGTAGACTCTTGAGGAATTACAGTGGGAGTCGAGCTGATGGCAGCTGTTTCGACCGAACTGCTGGATTTGCTACTGTACATGGAGCTCTCAGGCTCAGGCAAATTGCTAGCGAGAGCTGATGTTGTGATGGCACTTCTTCGGTCATCTGTCGAGCTCGACACTGTCTTAGGCTCATCTGAGGTGGTCACAGAGCGTACACTCGTTTGTTTGGGGTAGGTTCCAGACTTATGGACGCTTCTGAGGCCCTTCGATGAACTCAGGGCCGATCCGCCAATAGAGGGACTCGTTGTCGTCATGCCTGTTGTCGTTGCCATGCTTGTTGTTGTTGCCTCGCCGGTCGTCGCCGCCACGCTGGTTGTTGTTCCCTTGTTGTTGACAGGACTGTCATTGGTCGTGGTGACAGGCGAAGCGCTGGAACGAGGAGTTTCAGATGTGGCATGACTGCTCAATGAAGCTCCATTTCCGGTCGAGGCGGTCATTTTCGCACTGCGGCTAGTGTAGTCGCCGGTGATTTTAGGCTTTACACTCGACGAGACTGCAGATACGTCAAGACTCGTTGTCGTGCTAACGGCCTCTACCATTGGCGTGCTGGTTTGCAATGTCGAACTGGACTTTTCAGCGCTCGGTCTGAGACTTCCACTTGGCTTGGCCGTTGCTCCAACAAGGCCTTGAGAGTGACTAGGAGGCTGGCTCGACTTCGTTGCAGATGACAGAGAGCTTGTAGTCTCTCCATAAGCTCCCGTCTTCTGAGAGTTCGCGGTCTGAATACTCGCTGAGGTTGCCTGACTTGATTTCGGCAACTCCGGAGTCACAGTCGATAGACTTTGCGACCCTTGAGTTACCACATCTCCGTAAGAGTGTGTTGTGGGTGTCGTTTGTGCGCTGCCGGGGAAGACAATTCCCTGTGTTGTGGCAGTTGAGCCAGATACCACGGGCTGAGGAACCTGAAGCACCACCATAGGTCTGGTCTGGTTACCTGACACGATTCTAGTTGTGAATTGAGAGGTGGCTGTGCCAGTCCACGTTGATGTGACAGTTTCAACAGGCATAGTAGTGGCCCATGTGGGCTTGGACCAATTCGGCCAAGACGGGCTTGTTGCAGACCTCGAACTCGTCTTGGAACTTCCCGCCGGTTTCGTTTTACGAATCGCAGAAGGCGATTCCGCAGCGCGCGATGACGAGACAAAGGCAGCCGAGGTTGGTTGTGTTCTCTGGGCTGAAGATACAGCGACATTACTCGGCGTCGAAACGCGCTCGCTACTATAAGCAGTAGCACCCCTTGTGTTCATTGAAGGACGTGAAGATCCAGTTACAACAATGCTGCTAGGCGTTGAGCTCCTGGATGCGCTCAAAGCAGGGTGGGATCCACTTGGAGTAGTTCCCATTAATGCTGTGCTTGCGGCCCCCACCTTTGACAGCAGCGGCGATGATGATTGCACAGCCGAAAGAGTACTCGACCTGTGTTGAACTGAGGTCTGCGAGAGCTTCCCAGATGAACCGCGTGCTCCCTGAGATCCCACAGCACTCTCGGACTTGAGGAAATGGCTCATAGCTGACGTAGGTCCGGCAGACGAAACTGCCATGCTCTTATTGGCTGAGACAGTGGCACTGGTTGCCATATAAGGCGTAGTAGGAATATTGGCAACTGTAAGAACCTCCATTGTGGTAGTGAAAGCGGCGGCTGCCGTGCCGTTACTCGGTCCACCAGTGGTTGCAACACTCATGGTCGCGGTGTAGTTCGTGGCGCCAGCATATGCAATCGGTGTCGCATGGCTTTCCGTGTGGTCGCCAGTGGCAGATGTAGAGTTCCCTGCGGTTGTGCTGTTTGTCGGCTTGCCACCTGCAGACGACATCGAGGTCGTAGTTTCTCCTACAGGCGCCGTGGGTGTCTCAACATATACCGTGGTAGCAACACCTGTCTCTGTGAGGTTATTCGTCGTCCGTGTGTACGGTCCTGTGGTCGTCACAGTCGTAGGCTTGCTGCCACTGTACGCTGTTGTGATTGTGCTACCTGTTCCCGGAGCCGTGGGAGTTTCGACATAAACCGTAGTGGCAATGCCGGTCTCGGTAAGATTACCCTGAGTTACTGTGTACGGGCCAGTGGCAGTGAGCGTCGTCGCAACACTACCATTATATGGCGTCGTGAGAGTTGTGGCCTTTCCGGGAGCTGTTGGTGTTTCAACATAGACGGTAGTAACAATACCCGTCTCGGTCAAGTTATCGTGGGTGCGCGTGTACGGGCCTGTTGTTGTCACAGTCGTAGGCTCACTACCACTATACGGTGTCATGGTTGTAACATCCTTTCCAGGAGCCGTGGGCGTCTCAACATAAACAGTCGTTGCTATGCCAGTCTCAGTGAGATTGTTTGTTGTCAGCGTGTACGGCCCCGTTGTAGTAAGGCTCGTCAGAACAGTGCCACTGTATGGTGTCGTGATCGTGGTGCCCCTACCAGGCGCCGTCGGCGTCTCAACGTAAACAGAGGTCGCTGCGCCTGTCTCCGTCAAGCCATTCGTAGTCACCGTGTACGGTCCAGTGGTTGTGAACGTAGTGGGTGCACTACCGCTGTATGGAGTCGTAATCGTCGTTCCTTCACCAGACGCAGTAGGCGTCTCCACGTAAACTGTACTAGCAATACCGGACTCTGTGAAACTGTTCGTCGTCAACAAATAAGGCCCATTGGTGGTGTGAGTTGTTGGCTCACTGCCGCTATACGGTTTTGTAATTGTCGTATCCTTCCCCGGTGCAGTGGGAGTCTCTACAACCATCGATGCGACGATGCCCGTCTCGGTGAGATTGTTAATTGTCAGTGTGTAAGGACCGGTGCTTGTCAACGTAGTCGGAGTGCTACCTCTGTACGGGATCGTGGTCGTGGTAACCCTCGCGGCTGCTGTCGGTGTCTCAACATAAACTCTAGTGGCAATACCCGTTTCTGTCAGGTTATTCGTCGTCCGCGTGTATGGTTCCACGCTTGTCGCAATTGCTTCAATGGTACCATTATACGGCGTCGTGATTGTAGTACCCTTTCCAGGTGCCGTAGGGGTCTCAACGTAAACTGTGGTGAGAACACCCGTTTCGGTCAGGTTGTCAAGCGTACGCGTGTATGGGCCTGTAGTCGTTACACTCGTTGGCATGCTCCCAGTATATGGCCTCGTTACAGTGGTGGCTTCGCCAGGTGCCGTCGGGGTCTCAATATATACCGTGGTGGCAACTCCAGTCTCGGTGAGGTTGTTCGTCGTCAGCGTGTACGGTCCCGTAGTAGTGAAAGTTGTTGGAACACTCTCATTGTATGGCGTCGTGATAGTTGTACCTTTGCCAGGTGCTGTGGGTGTCTCGACGTAGACTGTAGTTGCTATACCCGTCTCGGTCAGATTGTCGTTAGTACGCGCGTACGGCCCCGTGGTCGTCTCAGTCGTAGGCTCACTACCGCTGTATGGCTTCGTGATTGTAGCATCCTTTCCAGGCGCAGTGGGAGTCTCGACGTACACGGTGGTTGCGATACCCGTCTCTGTAAGATTGCTCGTTGTCAACGTATAGGGACCCGTTGTGGTAACAGTCGTAGGCTCTGTGCCATTGTACGGCGTCGTGAGCGTGCTATCCTTTCCAGGAGCAGTAGGCGTCTCGATGTAAACCGTAGTAGCAATACCAGTCTCGGTTAAGTTATTCGTTGTCGACGTGTAAGGGCCGGTGGTTGTATACGTTGTCGGAGCATTGCCATTGTACGGAGTCGTGATAGTGGTCCCCGTTCCAGTTGCTGTAGGTGTCTCAACGTAGACTGTAGTTGCTATACCCGTCTCGGTCAGATTTTCGTGAGTGCGCGTATACGGTCCTGTGGTCATCACAGTCGTGGGCTCACTGCCGTTGTATGGCTTCGTGATTGTAGCATCCTTTCCAGGAGCCGTTGGCGTCTCAATATAAACCGTGGAAGCAATGCCCGTCTCTGTGAGATTGTTCGTAGTCAACGTATAGGGACCTGTGGTGGTGTAAGTCGTTGGAACACTGTCACTGTAGGGTCTCGTGATGCTTGTCACCTTGCCGGATGCCGTAGGTGTCTCAATGTGAACCGTAGTAACGATGCCGGTTTCAATGAGGCTGTTTGTCGTCAGCGTATACGGTCCCGTGGTCGTCACAGCCATTGGCTCACTGCCACTGTACGGCGTCGTGATCGTCGTAGCCTTTCCAGAGGCTGTAGGCGTCTCGATGTAAACCGTGGTGGCAGTACCAGTCTCGGTAAGATTGTTTGTTGTCAGTGTGTACGGTCCCGTAGCAGTGGACGTCATTGGAACGGTTCCATTGTACGGCTTGGTAATAGTTGTCACCTCGCCGGGAGCCGTTGGTGTCTCAATGTAGACTGTGCTCGCAATACCAGTCTCCGTGAGATTTTCTGTCGTCCTAGTGTAAGGGCCCGTTGTAGTGAAGGCACTCGGAATGCTTCCAGTATACGGCGTCGTGATGGTAACACCATTACCAGACGCGGTAGGTGTCTCAACGTAAACTGTAGTAGCAATTCCAGTCTCAATCAAATTGTCGTGCGTGCGCGTGTACGGACCACTCGTAGTTAGAGTGGTCGGCACACTACCACTGTATGGCGTCGTTATGGTCTTCGCCTCACCTGCTGCGGTAGGAGTCTCGACGTAAAATGTAGTTACGATACCAGTCTCCACCCGACTGTTCGTGGTCAACGTGTACGGCCCTGTAGTTTTCAAAGTCGTCGGAATGCTTCCAGTATAAGGCGTGGCAATCGTGGTTGCTTTTCCTGGCGCAGTAGGAGTCTCCACATAAATTGTGGTCACGATCCCTGTTTCAGTGAGGTCTTTGGTGGTCAATGTATACGGTCCAGTGGTTGTGAAGGTACTTGGCACGCTTCCACTATAAGGCGTAGTGATCGTTGTGTCCTTCCCCGATGCAGTGGGAGTCTCTAAGATCACCGACGTGACAACACCCGTTTCGGTGAGGTTGTTCGTAGTCAATGTATAGGGAGCAGTGGTGGTCAACGTGGTCGGTTCACTACCATTACATGGTGTCGTGATTGTCACCCCCTGTCCAGGAGCCGTTGGTGTCTCCACAAACACGGTGGTTTCAATTCCCGTCTCGGTGACATTGTCACGCTTACGGGTGTAAGGTCCGGTGGTCATTACAGTGGTAGGCTCACTGTCACTGTACGGCGTGGTGATGGTAGTTACCCTGCCTGGCGCAGTTGGGGTCTCCACATAAACTGTAGTTGCAATTCCGGTCTCTGTTGCACCTTCAGTGCTCAATGTATAAGGGCCCACAGTAGTGGAAGTGGTGGGATTACTGCCACCATATGGTTTTGTGATGGTGGTACCCTTTCCAGGTGCTGTGGGGGTCTCAACATAAACTGTCGTGGCAATTCCAGTCTCTGTCAAATTACCCGTAGTCAAAGTGTACGGTCCTGATGTGGTGACAGTCGTTGGAGCGCTCCCATTATACGGCGTCGTGATGTTTGTCGCTTTACCGGGCGCCGTGGGGGTTTCAACGTGGACCGTAGTGGCAATTCCAGTCTCTGTCAAATCACCAGTAGTTAGCGTGTACGGGCCCGTGGTCGAAGACGTAGTCGGAACACTTCCGGTGTATGGTTCTATGATCGTTGTTTCTTTACCAGGTGCCGTCGGTGTTTCAACGTAAACAGTAGTAACGACGCCTGTTTCCATCAAACTGTCGTGAGTGCGTGTGTACGGTCCGGTAGTCGCTACAGTCGTAGGCTTGCTGCCGCTGTACGGAATTGTAGTGGTAACGCCCTTTCCGGGAGCCGTAGGTGTCTCGACGTACACAGAAGTCACGATGCCAGTCTCAACGAAATTACTATGGGTGCTTGTGTATGGCCCTGTAGTAGTTACAGTCGTAGGCTCGCTACCATTGTATGGTTTCGTGGCTGTAACATCCTTTCCAGGTGCCGTAGGCGTCTCGATGTAGACCGTGGTGGCAATGCCAGTCTCCTTTAAGTTGCTTGTCGTTAACGTGTAGGGTCCCGAAGAAGTGAAAGTTGTTGGTACGCTCCCACTGTACGGTATTGTGACAGTGACACCCTTGCCAGACGCTGTAGGCGTCTCGACGTAAACCGTGGCTGCAGCACCGGTCTCCGTGAGATCGTTTGTCGTCAACGTGTACGGACTAGTAGCAGTGAAGGTCGTCGGATCACTGCCGTTATAGGGCGTGGTGATCGTGGTATCCTTTCCAGGAGCTGTGGGCGTCTCAACATAAACAGTGGTGACAACGCCTGTCTCAGTCAAACCATCGTGGGTACGAGTATAAGGCCCTGTAGTCGCCAGAGTTGTAGGCTCGCTGCCATTGTATGGCATTGTGACTGTGGCGCCCTTCCCAGGAGCTGTGGGCCTCTCGACATACACCGTTGTTTTGATCCCTGTCTCTGTAAGACCGTTTTCCGTCACCGTATACGGCCCGGTTGTTGTCAAAGTCGTAGGCTCGCCACCGTTATACGGCGCCGTGGTTGTAGTAGCTTCTCCAGGCGCCGTTGGGGTTTCAACGTATACAGTTGTCGCCACGCCCGTCTCAACAAGGTTTTCGGTGGTCAAAGTGTATGGGCCAGTGGTCGTGAGCGTCGAAACTGTGCTTCCTTCGTGCGGTGTAGTGATAGTCGTCCCTTTTCCAGGTGCTGTCGGCGTCTCCACATATACAGAAGTCGCGATGCCAGTTTCTGTTAAGTTATCTCTCGTCAATGTGTAAGGGTCTGAGGTAGTGTAAGTTGTGGGCTCAGTTCCACTGTAAGGTGTCGTGATGGTTGCAACCATTCCCGGGGCTGTTGGCGTCTGAACGTAGACCGTACTAGCGATTCCTGTTTCAGTGAGGTTATCGGTTGTACGCGTATAGGGTCCTGCGGCGGTTGAAGCCGTCACGATGCTACCATTATAAGGCGTATTGACTGTGGTTACTTTGCCAGGCGCCGTAGGTGTTTCCACGATCACCGACGTAATAACACCAGTCTCAGTGGAGTTGTTTGTTGTCAAGCTGTAAGGGCCTGTAGTCGTGAATTCAGCAGCTACAGTACCGTCATACGCCATCGTTACTATGGTATCTGTGGCTGATGCAGTGGGTGTCTCCACGTAATTAGTGGTCACAATGCCCGTTTCCGTCAAAGTGTCATCCGTACGCGCGTACGGCCCAGTGGTTGTCACAGTAGTGGGCTTGCCACCGTTGTACGGCCTCGTTATCGTGGTTTCCTTACCAGACGCGGTGGGGGTTTCCACAAGCACAGTAGTTGCAATACCACTTTCCGTTAGACTATTTGTGGTCAACGCGAAAGGGCCGGTGGCGGTTAAAGTCGTAGGATCACTACCGCTGTAAGGCGTCGTGATGATAGTATCCTTTCCGGGAGCTGTTGGGGTCTCCACGTCGATGGTAGTTGCGACTCCTGTCTCGGTGAGGTTGTTTGTAGTCAACGTATACGGCCCTGTACCCGTAACAGTCGTGAGTACGCTGCCATTATACGGTGTTTCGATGGTAGTTCCTGTTCCGGGTGCGGTAGGCGTCTCTACAAACACTGAAGTAGCTACTCCAGTTTCCGTAAGACCGTTTGTTGTCAATGTGTATGGTCCTGTGGCCTTCACCGTCATAGGTTCACTACCACTGTACGGCGTTAATATCATAGTACTCTTCCCAGATGCAGTGGGGGTCTCCACGAAAATTGAGGTCACGATACCCGTCTTTGTCGAGTTGTTTGTTGTCAACGTGTAAGGCCCAGTGGTACTTGTTGTCGTCGGCTCACTTCCGCCGTAGGGTGTGCTTACTGTTGTGAGCGTACCTGGCGCAGTCGGAGTCATATCAACCACTGAAGTGACAACGCCTGTCTCGGTGAGCCCATTGGTCGTCACCGTGTAAGGCCCTGTGGTAGTGACTGCTGTCGGCTCGCTTCCACTATACGGTGTGTTCACTGTCGTGCCCACGCCGGCAGCTGTTGGTGTCTCAACAATCACAGAAGTTACGATACCAGTTTCCTTCAAATTATTGGTTTCCACCGTGTAAGGTCCTGCGGTAGTGTGCGTAGTCGGCTCACTTCCGCTGTAAGGCGTAGTCATAGTTGTGACCGTAGCTGGAGCGGTTGGAGTCTCATCGATCACAGAAGTTACTATACCTGTTTCGGTGAGACCGTTTGTCGTCAAAGTGTAAGGTCCACTGGTGGTGAGCGTTGTGGGCTCACTCCCATCATACGGTGGATCTACCGTCGTGACTTTGCCTGGAGCCGTCGGAGTCTCATCGATCACGGAAGTGACGATACCGGTCTCAGTGAACCCGTTCGTTGTCAGAGTGTAGGGTCCCGTGGTTGTGAATGATGTCGGCTCAGCTCCGCTATATGGTGTGTGCACCGTCGCAGCTGAACCTTGAGCCGTCGGAGTCTCAACAATCATAGAACTCACGATACCGGTTTCGGTCAGTCCGTTCGTAGTCAAAGTGTATGGCCCTACGGTAGTGACTGTTGTCGGCTCGGCTCCGCCGTACGGTGTCTTCACTGTCGTAGTTTTACCTGGAGCCGTGGGAGTTTCAACAATCACGGAAGTTACGATACCAGTCTCTGTCAATCCATTAGTTGTCAGCGTGTAAAGACCACTAGTAGTGAGCGTTGTGGGCTCACTTTCACCGTAGGGTGTATTCACTGTGGTGACAAAACCTGGGGCAGTAGGGGTCTCAACAATCACGGAAGACACAATACCTGTCTCTGTCCAATCGTCCGCCGTCAGCGTGTAAGGTCCCGTGGTGGTGTAAGTTGTCGGCTCACTTCCACTATAAGGCGTAGTTTTTGTTGTTGCAGAGCCTGGGGCAGTTGGAGTCTCAACAATGTCAGATGTGACGATACCCGTTTCAGTGAGACCATTGGTCGTAAGGGTGTAGGGACCGGTAACAGTGGATGTTATCGGCTCGCGACCATCGTAAGGTGTTGTAACAGTGGTGGCTGTACCCGGCGCCGTGGGAGTTTCCACATAAACCGTAGTTACAATTCCAGTTTCTGTCATGCCATTAGTAGTAACTGAATATGGGCCTTCTGTTATGAACTCTCTCTGTTCAGTACCACTCCATGGCTCTGTTATGGTGGTCGCGATAGCGGGCGCTGTGGGGGTCCCCACAACAACTGTGTATACGGTCCCAGTGATCCCTCTGGAAGTGTAAAATCCTCCTCTTACAGCCGTAGTTGGTTTGGCACCATCGTAACCGACTGTTGTTGTTTTGGTCACTACAGGGATCGTTGGTGTTTCAATAGTATAGTCGACAAGATACCCAGTACTAGCGTCGCCCAGAAAGTCCTCTTCAATCGTAGTGTAAGGCTCTCCATCAATTTCCGTCGTAGTAAATGTTCCTGTCCAGGGCATAGTTGTGAAGGTATCTTCGCCAATACTTCCCGGGGTTTGTACGGCTATAACAGTGTCCGGGGTTCCATAATCTTGAGCTTGTGTTATGGTGAAGTCCGTGGTATAACTTCCAGTCCACGCGATTGTCGTCATATCGGGGCAGTTGTTCTCTAGATCCAGCTGATATACATCGTCGAACTTCGTATTGTTGAATCCATCTGGCTGGAGAACGCTAGCTATCAAAACATAAGCGCTGATGGCATTGAAGTAGATCATTCTCATCGGATAGTAGAGCCCTCCATCTAAATTAACCGTGACCCGAACGTCTCGATACGTGGGCCCTGCATTACTCGTTCCAGCGTCGTAACTTTCGCCCGTTGTACCAAAGGAATACTCAGGGTTGATAACAGAACCATCGAAATCGCCGCAACAGGATGAACCACGGCCGAGCTGCAGGCTCACCTCATCGTCTGCTCGGAGATAGAAAGTATATTCTCCCGTTTGGGGAGCTCTATAAAAACCTGTGAGCTCCAAAGCAAAATTGGAGCCTGGTACTTGTTGTCCATATATTGTGGCAGGCTCATTAGCTTTCACAGCTGGGTCAGAAACGAATGTAATGTCGGTGACACCACTCACTTGAGCAATTTGATCATATTCTGCATATCCTTCGTTCGCAAAATCGTCGCTCATCTTTCCACCATCAAAACCTTCTTGGCTTGCTAGTGGATAGTCATAAAAGTTAGCGGAGAAGCCCCTGCTCAAAACATGAGGACCAGGGCAGCCTCCTACATAGCGCGCTGCCGCATGTTGAGCGGCCAACAAAAGCTCAATGAAGAGGCCCATTGAAAGTGATTGCACCTTTGCTTTGGGCGGAAGTGTGAAATTTATATTACTCCTCCTATGTGGTCTTTCATTTTTTCTTCATGCCGTTCCACTATAAAGGTCTATGCATATGGGCAAGGTAAGCGTACATTAGCATGCGCTGAATAAGTTTTGGTACCTCGTTGGCCGCGTGAAGGAGGAAGCGGGCCTAGACCGCTTCCACAAGTCCATGCATCTCTTTAACCTGCAAGGACTAGGGCGTCCTAATCACTTGCCCCGTTATCTCAAATGCTCTGACCAACTGGAAAGGTTATTTAAAGGCCTCTCGTGTCGAAATAGTCGCGATAAGTATCTTTGTTTATGATAAAGAAGTGAAAGCCTAGGTACGGCATGAGTGCCGAACGCCGCAGCCCTGCGGCGTTCGCAGGTTTGGTCAAATGACACATATATGCACACACGCAGGCAAGGCATTTTTCGAGGGTTCTTGAGATGCGGCGAATCTCGAGAGCCGACCCCTGATCTTATTTCGTTGGA
Organism: Starmerella floricola; assembly: GCA_030579735.1. Taxonomy (NCBI): domain Eukaryota; kingdom Fungi; phylum Ascomycota; class Dipodascomycetes; order Dipodascales; family Trichomonascaceae; genus Starmerella; species Starmerella floricola. The sequence continues at coordinate 125,732 of JAKTRP010000002.1, read as the reverse complement.
GATCGCTGATGCGCAAATCAAGTAGTTGTGAGCTCTACAATTACAAGAAAAATAAAGTTCGTCAAACTCTTGATCACCGCCTTGAGTGGTCAACGCGAGATAGCTGCACAATGGCATCACAGCAGTTCAGAGACGTACCTGTGGTGATGGCGCCCACTCGCATGCTTCCCCTACATGAACCCAATGCATTCATATTTATCTCAGCGCGCGTCGCACAAGCACTTCATCTTGCCAGGTTAAAGTCTACAAAATGAACAGTGCTTCCTCTATTTATATAGCCTCGGAGCTGTTGCTCAAGCATAAAGGGAGTCCTCCCTCGAATCACGAGTTGTGTTCGCGTCTTCGTCTCTGAATATCGTTAAAATTAGTGTATCCGTGTCGAGCCAATCAAAATTTGGTTGAGTCCAGTGGGCGGATTATCTTATGCAGTCACCTGAGTGTCTTAGCTCAGGTGGTTGCGTCAAGGTACGGGCAGCTTGCAGGAAGTCATGCCACTTGATTTATTATGTAAATTCACTTATTTGGCTCTAATGCACTCAAGTCAAGGTCGCGGACCTCAAACCCGGCTATACTGGGGTAGACTTACGTGCTTTTGAAGTCACACACTTAAATGACGGCAGAGTAGCATCATCGGGTCTGGTCTGGATCTCTCTCGTATCGGCATCGACATTTTTTTTAACGGCGCCGACGACGCACCGTTCCCCTCGACGTGATTTTTTCTGTGCATGCATGCATTCCCAATGCCGTTTCACGCACACACTGGGCTGGACCATGATGACACATGTACTCACCTAGAACCACTAAGCTGAGATGCGATCTACTCAGTGAAAGTCCGGCTCGAATTTCTTACATTCGGATAGAGGATCTAAAAGTTTTTTATATATAGTTGCGACATTACATCCGGAAAATATTGGTAAGACATTCATATTACCACAATTTACTATTCTCATGTTCCGAAGTTCAATTTCAAGTATGGAGGAGTGGGATGTGTCTAGTAAGCTGGGTGGCATGTTTTTTTTCGCAATTCATGAATACTCATATTTTTAATTGGTAAGACGCGGGGCACCGGTCGCGAGAGTCGTCCTTAAGCCTCTCACAATAATGAAACACTTGGTGTGCAGCAAGGCTTAGAAAAGAGAACCAATAGTTTACAAAGTGTGGTCGTCATATTGCTTAGTTACAGAACCACGACTCGTCTCGTAGATATTGATGTTCCATAGACAACATAAAACATCAGATTCGCAGATCACTCAATGACCTCATCCCTAGCATATTAAAAGGCCTACTTACCGAATTTCAAGGGATACGGCATAACTTTGTGAATTACTTATGCTGACCGCTAGAACCGAGCACAGCGACTCCTCAATTGTGGAATTATGTATCTGGCTGTGATCACGCGAGGCTTCCTAGGAGACTCTTCTCTGTTCTGAGTAGGAACGCCCGAGATTTACACATCGTCCCAGATCAATGCTTTTCTTGCTATGAATCACATAGACTCGTTCTGAGTATTCTTTACCACGGCTCCAAATATAGGCTATCACAAGTCGGAAGGATCATGAACGATTTTTGGGACTGAATGTGGCTGTCGCTGCAACTGTCTCCATAAACCGCTGTCGATGTATGAACCACTGGGGAGGTCTATTTATGTAGTGTCCTGCTTTGTCTATTTGTCTACTCAGACAAAGCTTCACGCATGGACTCGTTCCGTCCTCACTTCCGTAGCATATGCGTAGCAAGAAAGCAATTGATTATTTACGGTTGCAATATGGAGGTTTGAAAAGAATTTCAGTTCGATATAGATTTTCACAATGCCGCCAAGAGTATATCTTTCGCTTAAAATCACTCAATAGCGTCATCTGGTTATGTCAGGGGCTGACGTCTTCCCCGCAACATCGCGAATCTCTAGAGCACTTATCTTCCAGATCCTCGGCACACCCGCGGGGTTGTTATCATCGCGCCCGCGGACCAGCTCGCCCATTGTGATAACGCCAGATCTACGAAATACACGTGACATCTCATTGAGAGTAGCTTTTTCGGTGAATTAAGTACGATGAATTCCAATTACTCCGTGGAGAAATAATTTATGGCTTGTCTGTGTAGTCACAGACTACAGACTGGAATACTGTGTTAATCCCATCAACATAGCTTGAAAGCCATGCTGAAACCTAGAGATACGCTGCCTAGGACTAAAACGATATAATAATCGTTAGTAATCGTATGGGTCCAAACGATTGGTCGATCTCGAGCTGACACTGATAAGTTGCCCGCCCCCCTCACTCTCTATATTTATGAAAGCTGGGAAACAAGGGTGACAATGGCTCACTAACAGTGACGATCTGCTCAATGGGTCGGATTTTCAGGGCCGAATGTCGGATAAAAGAAGTAATTAATAGCAATATTATATCAGATGTAAGAATATCTCAGTAAAATGTTTCAATAAATCATTATAATAGTCAATAAGTGTGAAGTGAAGTGGGTATCAAAGGAGTTCACAACAACAAAATCAGCAAGAGGGAAACGACTGACCAAGCACTGGCCGAAACTGGAACCGAGCGCTTGCTGCCCGCGTTAGCAACAACTATTCCCGATGAAGAGGATCCAGCGGGCTGAGTTTCAACGGACGGCGGCGACCCACTGGGCGAGCCATTAGCAGACTGCGTCTCAATGCTCGGCGGTCCGTTAGGAGAACCGTTCGAGGTCTTGGAGGCTACAGTGCCGTTTTCGGGGCTGGAGGTCCGCGATTTGCCAGGACCACTCTCATTACCTGGGCTGCTTGTCGCAACTGAAGGAATGGCAGTCCCCGGAGTTGCATTAGGAGATCCATTACTGGCAACAGGAGAGCCAGGGGAGTTGGCCACCGTGGTGATCGGAACGCCACCAGATCCAGAAGTGGTAGTGCTGGGGCCGGCAGCGATCGAGCTCGTGAGCGCACTGCCGCCATTGTTAACAGGCGTGTTTGTAGACTCACCTCCTGCAGTCGGAGTCGAGCTCTCACCCCCGTTGCCAGGCGTTGTCGAAGCACTCGTTGCACTCGTCGTACTCTCTGCTCCAACAGTGGGTTGGCTGCTCGTTCCAGGACTTCCATTACCGCTAGGCGTAGCATGAACAGTTATGGTTGTTCCTGCGCTTGTTACCGTCACCCAAGACTCACTAGGGGGCGGCTGTACTCTCGAAGTTGTCGCTGGAGTAGTCACGGCAGATCCCACGCTGGTTGGCTGCACGGGAATAACCGGGGAGCTAGTCGCGGAAGAAGGCCCGACCGTAGACGACGGCTGCGAAGGCACAATCACAACCACTGTAGATTCAGTAACCGTGTGCTCGCCAGACGTGAATGGGCCATGAGTCGAGTATGTAGAGCTGACGTATCCCGGAATCGTTGTCGTCACCACTGGAATCGTGGTGGACTGCGAGCTAGGGACCTCAACAATGACCGTTGACCGAGTGGAGTTACCTGACAAGCCTGTCTTGGTAAAGGTCGATGTAAAGCTGCCCGTCCACGTTGTAGTCAACGTCTGAATTGGGGCGGATGTCACCCACGTAGGTTTGCTCCAGTTGGGTATACCGGATTTCGTCGTGGGCGTCTCCACAACAACAGTTGTCGCAATGCCGGTTTCAACCAAAGATCCCACGGTAGTGGTATAGACACCTGTCTCCGTCAACGTGGAACGCGATGAGCCACTATAGGGAGTGGTGATTGTAGTCAACCTTCCGGGAGCTGTCGGCGTCTCAACGTAAACAGTTGTCGCAACTCCGGTCTCCGTCAAGTTGTCGGAGGTCACTGTGTAAGGTCCTGTAGCGGTGGACGTAGTAGCGACTGAGCCACTGTAAGGTGTGGTGATCGTGGTGGCCGTTCCAGGCGCCGTTGGCGTTTCGACATAGACTGTGGTCGCCACGCCAGTCTCAACGATACTGCCCGACGTCACCGTGTACGGACCCGTCGTAGTGTAAGTTGTGGGCACGCTTCCGCTATAAGGCGTCGTGATCGTCGTGAGTTCTCCCGGTGCAGTAGGTGTCTCAACGTATACCGTCGTCGCGATTCCGGTCTCTGTGACATTGTTCGTCGTCAGAGTGTACGGTCCTGTTGTGGTCACAGTCGTTTCGATGCTACCACTGTAAGGCGTGGTGATCGTGGTCGCCGTTCCAGGCGCCGTTGGCGTCTCGACATAGACCGTGGTCGCCACGCCAGTCTCAACGATGCTGCCCGACGTCAACGTGTACGGACCCGTCGTAGTGTAAGTCGTGGGCACGCTTCCGCTGTACGGAGTAGTGATCGTCGTGAGCTCTCCCGGTGCAGTGGGAGTCTCAACATAAACGGTGGTGGCAACTCCAGTCTCAGTCACGTTGTTGGTCGTCAGCGTATACGGTCCAGTTGTCGTCACAGTCGTTTCGACACTGCCACTGTAAGGCGTGGTGATCGTAGTTCCCTTTCCAGGAGCCGTGGGCGTTTCCACATACACTGTCGTCGCGATTCCTGTCTCAGTCAGGTTGTTCGTAGTCAATGTGTACGGCCCCGTTGTGGTGTACGTCGTGGGAACGCTTCCGCTGTACGGGGTAGTGATCGTCGTGAGCTCTCCCGGTGCAGTGGGAGTCTCAACATAAACGGTCGTGGCAACCCCAGTCTCAGTCACGTTGTTGGTCGTGAGTGTATACGGTCCAGTTGTAGTCACAGTCGTTTCGACATTACCGCTGTATGGCGTGGTGATCGTAGTTCCCTTTCCAGGCGCTGTAGGCGTCTCGACGTAAACTGTGGTGGCAATACCTGTCTCCGTGATATTATTGGTCGTCAACGTGTACGGTCCAGTCGTTGTGTACGTTGTGGGAACGCTTCCGCTGTACGGAGTAGTGATTGTTGTCACTTTGCCCGGTGCAGTGGGAGTCTCAACATAAACGGTGGTGGCAACTCCAGTCTCAGTCACGTTGTTGGTAGTAAGAGTGTACGGTCCAGTAGTGGTTACAGTCGTTTCGACACTGCCACTGTAAGGTGTGGTGATCGTAGTTCCCTTTCCAGGAGCAGTGGGCGTTTCCACATACACTGTCGTAGCGATTCCTGTCTCAGTCAGGTTGTTCGTAGTCAATGTGTACGGTCCAGTTGTGGTATAAGTTGTGGGAACGCTCCCGCTGTACGGCGTAGTGATCGTCGTAGCCTCTCCTGGCGCAGTAGGCGTCTCAACATAAACGGTGGTGACAATTCCTGTCTCCGTAATGTTGTCGTGAGTGATAGTGTAAGGGCCTGTCGTTGTCACGGTGGTCGGCACGCTTCCGCTGTAAGGCGTGGTGATCGTAGTTCCTTCGCCGGGTGCAGTAGGCGTCTCAACATACACTGTCGTGGCGATTCCCGTTTCTGTCAGGTTGTTTGTGGTCAATGTGTATGGGCCAGTAGTCGTCAGGGTAGTTGGCGAGCTTCCATTGTACGGTGTCGTGATGGTGGTAGCTGTGCCAGGAGCCGTAGGCGTCTCTACATAGACGGTGGTGGCAATACCTGTCTCAGTCAAGTTATCGTGAGTGCGCGTGTACGGACCCGTTGTGGTGACAGTCGTTGCGACATTACCGCTGTACGGAGTCGTGATTGTCGTACCCTTTCCAGGCGCTGTGGGCGTCTCGACATAGACCGTTGTGGCAATACCCGTCTCAGTGAGGTTGTTCGTTGTCAACGTATACGGTCCGGTTGTAGTGGACGTGCTCACCACACTCCCATTATAAGGAGTTGTGATCGTCGTACCTCTTCCAGGAGCTGTGGGCGTCTCAACATACACCGTGGTGACGATTCCAGTCTCAGTGAGATTGTCGTGAGTACGAGTGTAAGGTCCTGTGGTGGTCACAGTCGTAGGAACGCTGCCGCTGTACGGAGTCGTGATTGTCGTACCCTTTCCAGGCGCTGTGGGCGTCTCGACATAGACCGTTGTGGCAATACCCGTCTCAGTGAGGTTGTTCGTCGTCAAAGTGTACGGACCAGTGGTCGTATACGTTGTCGGAACGCTGCCATTGTATGGAGTCGTGATCGTGGTGCCTGTTCCAGGAGCTGTAGGCGTCTCAACATACACCGTGGTGACAATTCCAGTCTCGGTCAGGTTATCGTGGGTACGCGTGTAAGGTCCTGTGGTGGTCACAGTCGTAGGAACGCTGCCGCTGTACGGAGTCGTAATTGTCGTACCCGTGCCAGGCGCTGTAGGCGTCTCGACATAGACCGTGGTAGCGATTCCCGTCTCAGTAAGATTGTTCGTTGTCAAAGTGTATGGTCCCGTGGTAGTGAAAGTCGTTGGAACACTTCCGTTGTACGGTGTCGTGATCGTAGTGCCTGTTCCAGGAGCCGTAGGCGTTTCAACGTAAACCGTGGTAACGATTCCAGTCTCGGTCAGATTATCGTGAGTACGCGTGTAAGGTCCTGTGGTGGTCACAGTCGTGGGAACGCTGCCGCTGTACGGAGTCGTAATGGTCGTACCCGTGCCAGGCGCTGTGGGCGTCTCAACATAAACCGTTGTGGCAATACCCGTCTCAGTGAGGTTGTTTGTTGTCAGAGTATACGGACCAGTGGTCGTATACGTTGTCGGAACACTGCCATTGTACGGTGTCGTGATCGTGGTGCCTGTTCCAGGAGCCGTAGGCGTCTCAACATACACCGTGGTGACAATTCCAGTCTCAGTGAGATTATCGTGAGTACGAGTGTAAGGTCCTGTGGTGGTCACAGTCGTAGGAACGCTGCCGCTGTACGGAGTCGTGATTGTCGTACCCTTTCCAGGCGCTGTGGGCGTCTCTACGTAGACCGTTGTGGCAATACCCGTCTCAGTTAGGTTGTTCGTCGTCAAAGTATACGGACCAGTGGTCGTATACGTTGTCGGAACACTGCCATTGTACGGTGTCGTGATCGTGGTGTCTGTTCCAGGAGCCGTAGGCGTCTCAACATACACCGTGGTGACAATGCCAGTCTCGGTCAGATTATCGTGAGTACGAGTGTAAGGTCCCGTGGTGGTCACAGTCGTAGGAACGCTGCCGCTATACGGAGTCGTGATTGTCGTACCCTTTCCAGGCGCTGTGGGCGTCTCTACGTAGACCGTTGTGGCAATACCCGTCTCAGTTAGGTTGTTCGTTGTCAAAGTATACGGACCAGTAGTCGTATACGTTGTCGGAACACTGCCATTGTACGGTGTCGTGATCGTGGTGCCCGTTCCAGGAGCCGTAGGCGTCTCAACATACACCGTGGTGACAATGCCAGTCTCGGTCAGGTTGTCGCGAGTACGAGTGTAAGGTCCCGTGGTGGTCACAGTCGTAGGAACGCTGCCACTGTACGGAGTCGTGATTGTCGTACCCTTGCCAGGCGCCGTGGGCGTCTCGACATAAACCGTTGTGGCAATACCCGTCTCAGTGAGGTTGTTCGTCGTCAAAGTGTACGGACCAGTGGTTGTATACGTTGTCGGAACGCTGCCATTGTATGGAGTCGTGATCGTGGTGCCTGTTCCAGGGGCTGTGGGCGTCTCAACGTAAACCGTGGTGACAATTCCAGTTTCGGTGAGGTTATTTGTCGTCAAAGTGTACGGCCCCGTGGTGGTAAAGGTGGTGGGTTTAGTTCCACTGTACGGCGTTGTAACGGTAGTACCTTTACCGGGTGCTGTGGGCGTCTCGACGTACACTGTAGTGGCAACACCAGTCTCAGTCAGGTTGTTCGTCGTCAAAGTGTACGGTCCTGTGGTCGTCACAGTCGTAGGCTCACTGCCATTGTATGGCGTCGTGATCGTCGTACCCTTTCCAGGAGCTGTAGGAGTTTCGACATAAACCGTGGTGACAATACCAGTCTCAGTCAGGTTGTTCGTCGTCAAAGTGTATGGTCCTGTAGTCGTCACTGTCGTAGGCACGCTGCCACTGTACGGCGTCGTTATAGTTGTTCCCTTACCAGGTGCCGTGGGTGTCTCAACATATACTGTGGTGACAATGCCTGTCTCAGTGAGGTTGTTTGTCGTCAACGTGTAAGGCCCTGTGGTGGTCACAGTTGTCTCGACACTACCACTGTAGGGTGTCGTGATCGTGGTCCCCTTTCCAGGCGCGGTAGGAGTCTCCACAAAGACGGTTGTTACGATACCAGTCTCCGTCAAGTTGTGCGTGGTCAACGTGTAAGGTCCCGTTGTAGTGTAAGTCGTCGGCTCAGTTCCACTGTAAGGCGTAGTTACGGTGGTAGCTGTCCCCGGAGCCGTTGGCGTCTCCACAAACACCGAAGTCACTATACCAGTCTCCGTCAAGTTGTTCGTAGTCAACGTGTAAGGTCCTGTAGTAGTGTACGTTGTCGGCTCAGTTCCACTGTAAGGAGTGGTCACAGTTGTGGCCGTGCCTGGGGCAGTCGGCGTCTCCACAATCACCGAGGTCACAATACCAGTCTCAGTCAAGTTGTTTGTCGTCAACGTGTAAGGGCCTGTGGTGGTGTGAGTCGTCGGCTCCGTTCCACTGTAAGGCGTGCTCACTGTCGTAACCGTTCCTGGAGCTGTCGGAGTCTCCACAATAACGGAGGTAATGATACCGGTCTCCGTCAAGTTGTTGGTAGTCAATGTGTAAGGGCCTGTGGTGGTGAGTGTTGTCGGCTCAGTTCCACTGTATGGCGTGGTCACAGTTGTGACTGTACCTGGAGCCGTCGGCGTCTCAACAAACACGGTGGTTACAATACCTGTTTCCGTGAGGCCATTCGTCGTGCGAGTATAGGGTCCAGTAGTGGTGTAAGTTGTTGGTTCAGTTCCACTAAAAGGCGTAGTCACAGTTGTGACGGTACCTGGAGCCGTCGGCGTCTCTACAATCACGGAAGTGATTATACCGGTCTCTGTCAAGTTATTGGTAGTCAACGTGTAAGGCCCCGTAGTAGTGAGCGTCGTCGGCTCAGTTCCACTGTAAGGTGTGGTTACTGTCTTAACCGTGCCCGGAGCCGTGGGTGTTTCGACAATCACAGAGGTCACAATGCCAGTCTCAGTCAGGTTATTGGTAGTTAACGTGTAAGGCCCCGTAGTGGTGAGCGTCGTCGGCTCAGTTCCACTATAAGGGGTAGTCACTGTCGTAACCGTTCCTGGGGCTGTCGGAGTCTCCACGATCACCGAGGTCACGATACCAGTCTCAGTCAAGTTGTTTGTCGTCAACGTGTAAGGGCCTGTGGTGGTGAGTGTTGTTGGCTCAGTTCCGCTGTATGGCGTGGTAACCGTTGTGACCGTACCCGGAGCCGTAGGTGTCTCCACAATTACAGAGGTCACAATGCCAGTCTCTGTTAAGTCGTTCGTGGTCAACGTGTAAGGTCCCGTTGTAGTGAGCGTTGTCGGCTCGGTGCCACTGTAAGGCGTTGTTACAGTTGTCGCCGTGCCTGGAGCGGTTGGCGTCTCCACAAACACAGAGGTTACAATACCAGTTTCGGTCAGGCCATTGGTTGTAATAGTGTAAGGCCCAGTGGTGGTGGATGTTGTCGGCTCCGTACCTGTGTAAGGAGTAGTGATCGTGGTGGCGGTTCCTGGAGCAGTGGGGGTTTCGACAACAACTGTAGTAGCGATACCGGTTTCAGTAAGTCCCCCTGTAGTCAAAGTATAAGGTCCCGTGGTAGTATACGTCGTGGGCTCGCTGCCATTGTATGGTGTCGTAACAGTCCTCAATGTGCCTGGGGCAGTTGGCGTTTCCACTATCACCGACGTGATGACACCAGTCTCCGTCAAACTATTGACCGTGCGCGTGTAGGGGCCCGTTGTTGTAATAGTGTTCAATCCAGTACCAGTCCAGGGTGTCGTAAGAGTCGTTGCAGTTGCAGGGGCAGTAGGCGTCTCCACAACAACCGTGTATACAGTTCCAGTGAGGCCGATACTGGTATAGAATCCCGAATTTGTCACGGTGCTCGGCTCGGATCCCGTGTAAGGCACTGTCGTTGTTGTAGTTAACACCGGGACTGTTGGCGTCTCCACGATAAAACTGACTATCTCACCTGTCCATACATCACCCCAGTCATCAGAAGACGTGTAAACGCCGGTTGTGACAATATCAGTGGTCGTGTAAGTGCCTGTCCAGGGAATAGTCGTCGTAACATCAACAGCAGGACCTCCTGGGGTCTGCACAACGATAACAGTTGTGCTGCTGCCACCCGTCAGAGTCTCGGTACGCGTAAAGTCGGTCGTATAGGTACCTGTCCACCCAACTGTGGTCATCGACGGGCACTGGGCCTGAAGATTAAGCTGGTAAACGTCCGAGAAATCCGTGTTGTTGTTACCACTGGGCTCGAGAACGCTCGCTTCAAGCACATAAGCACTGTCAGCATTGAAGTAGACAAGGCGGATCGGATAGTACAACCCGCCCGTAAGCGAGACAGTCTGGTCGACATTGCGGTAGGTCGGGCCTGGGTTACTGAGGCCGTCCTGAAAGCTTTGGCCAGTGGTGCCGAACGAGTACTGAGGGTCGACGACACCATTGTCGAAGTCTCCGCAGCAGGAAGATCCCCGACCAAGCTGAAGACTAACATCGTCGTCAGCGCTCAGGTAGAAAGTGTACTCACCGGTCTCCGGAGCTTTGTAGAAACCGGTGAGTTCAAGCGCAAAGTTCGTGCCGGAAACACGCTGCCCGTAAATATAAGCAGGCTGGTATTGTGGTACCGATTCAGCGGAATGGAACGAAATATCAGTGATGCCAGTAGCCTGGCCAGTCATTCCCAATCGCTTATATCCGCTACCGATCCATGAACTACTCATGGCACCGGAGCCATCATTGGCAAAACCAGCCTGACTATCGAGGCCATATCTGTAGAATTTAGCATTGAACCCCTGTCCCGTAACAATGGGACCCGGGCATCCTCCAACATAGTCTGCGGCGGCGAGTTGTGTGCTCAGCAACAACCCAGCTATGAAACCCATTTCCGAACCAGTGTAGTTGCGGATTTCGAGGGAATTCGCCCGACTTTAAATGCACGTCCAGGAACTCTTGGTTCCTTTGCTTAATCCTGCATTCTTACATATCCGTGCATATGGTGCATGCTGCATTTGGCGCATGCTGCAGATGGTGCATATGGCGAGGGTACGGTAACCCTTGCGTCTGCGCTGTATGCTGAGTAACGTCAACGCTGGGTAGCGATGAATCGATCTGGCATCAAAGCGAGATTTTCTCCAGCCGACGTTCCGAAACTATATATGTAAGATACTGCTTATTGAGGTAAGCGATGAGCCCCTTGTGCTTAATCAAATTTTTTTGCGAAGCTCGAAAGCCAGCGGCCGCGAGATGCGGCGTCTATATTTATTTCTGGTCTGGACTCAGTAGCTCTCTGACGCATTTCATGTGATTTTCTACGCCAGACGCCCTTGCGGCTGGGGGTATCCTGTGTATCCTTGCCCTGTCTTTAGTCGACTCTTGCAGCTAATATCATCATTTGGCTGGGTACGGGGGATGTATGTAAGCTGCACCTTGCATCTTGAGAAAGGGTCCGTGCGCAGAAAGCCTCGACGTAGCAGGGCGGTCTACGCAGGGTTGCGGCGTGCTTTCCTCTAGAGGCAATGGGTTTTGCACTATTGGAGAGGCTCTCTAAATCGTCACTTTTTTACAATGTAATGCGTTCATCAATGCTCCTTACTCACAGTCGCTGGTCGAGGCAGTACCCATCCTGTGCACAGGGCCGAGAGCCCTACCGGTAATGAGGAGGTAAAAACCTCTTTGTGGGTACGGGTTGTAGTCTAGACATTTGGAACGCTTTTGCCGATCGGATATTATTGCTCCAGAGGTTGCGAACACATGCAGCTCTCATCGGTAGGCTTGGCTTGTTTTTTTCCTCGATGCGCAAATCGTGGCTTGTTTGCCACACACGCCGTGCCAATGGGCGGGACCCATACAGGACAATTGATGAGAAGGTGGTTTAGAGAGTGGAGCTACAGCTACGTATAATCTAATTTATTGTGTGATTGTTTTGGCTCCCGCTTAAAATTTCCTATCGTGGGAGGCCAGTGCAGAAGCGAGCGCTATGCTCGGTCGCTTCGTTACTCTCTGAGCCTTAGAGTTATCGGGCGAGTGGATTAACTCATGCAGTATTAGGGGTAGGGTATGGAGTCTTTGAATGATTCGGCTGAAGCATGACGCGGCGTTGCATTCCACTCAGCAGATCGGTGCATGTGTAATGCATATTATGTAATAGGCTGCTGCGCAGCCATTCGGGCTTCCACTAAGTGCAAATACGACGAGCAAACGGGAGGGTAAAAGCGGTGATCCCGCTGCTCCGATCCATGTTACGATGTCCCTGAAGTCAGATATGTGAGTTGGCGCTTTCCTCCAGCTGAAGTTTGGCATGCGGCACAGACTACTTTTGCTCTGAAATTAATTGGTTCTTAGTCATACTGTAATTGCTTAGGTTTCTGCACCCGCATGCATTGCCAGCGAGAGCCGCCCACACGGTAACCATCGCCTCGGCGGCGGCAACGAATGCTAAGAATAGATCCCAAACCATCATCATCGCTTCGGCGATTGGGGTGATTGCTATTTGGTGGATGAGAAATAAATTAGACATAGTTTTTAGCATATGTGCACACTGTGGCCGCTGAAAGGGTGCAAATTAGAGAACAATATGAAAAATTCCGCGTAGACCCGTTCCATCGTCCGCAGAGCCCGTTCTCCCCACTGGTTTTGCGAATGCTTGGTGATGATTGCACGTGCACACGAGTACGATAAACGCAAGGGAACCGCCGATCGTCCCTGATCTGCCCTGCCATGACTATGATTTTTTTCACTCGTGGAGGAAAAGCGGGGTAGACTCTGTGTACGGTAACGGCTTTTTCTGGTTAGCAAGTCTAGCTAATTTACATGTATTATTTTTGTATAAAACACTTTTCCTCCGTTTCTTTTCAAAACACGAATCTCACTGGCTCGCTGCTGCGCTGATGGGCGGGCTCCGCCTAAAATCCCTCACCTTGGTGCTTCGTGCGTTTCGATGCAAAGCGCTCTCCTGCACTTGTATTTTCAATATCAAACTAATTGGCTAGTGAATCATGCTGAACTGTGCTGTGTTTCTCAAAATGCAGCGACTTCTGTCCTTGGTCCAGGAGCCATTCGCCGTCGAGTAGATCGGGCATCAGCGCCTTCCACACGAGAGGCGGGCATGCGAGGCGGCCCAGTGATTTGTGCCTCATCATCTTACTTATCGTACTGGTCTTGCAGCGCCCGGACTATGCACAACACATGCATGTTCGAGCTGCCGGCGTCCTCTGCCCACCCAATGCACCTGGTTCGGCGTCGAACGCAACCACCGCTGCACATCGTATAGTCGTCCGCTCAATGCGATCACAATTTTTGCGTTTGCTGAGGCTGTTGAGTTCACGTAGAAGACAGTTTTTCTGCCGCATATAATTGTATCAGATTATTTATGTTTTTGAAATCAACTTTTTTATGAATTTTCCGGTAACAGCTTATTTGCGGCAGACCACAGGGTCCCCCGACAGATTTCCGGTTATTATTTGCAATGTCCAGGTCGCAGGAAACTGCGAGTCCTGTGTGCAGGCGCACGCATTGTCCTCACTTGCTGTCCGTGCGTCCGTGCTCGTGACACGCCCTGCTGCATTATCGGTAGCGGTGGCTGGTTGGCCCGGAGTGTCATAGCGTTGCATGAAAAATGTGAATAAAAAATGTGTTGCTGGACACTGTGATACGTACTGTTTCCTATGGAGCTTCGATTTGTGCGGAGGTGGCCTGATTCCCGCGAATAAATGCCGCAACTTGTATGTTATCTGGCCAACCACAGGCCAGTACGGTGCACGCATGGGCGGGTCGGCTCCGGATTCAGAGCACAGTTGATCTCGAGTTTATTTTCTATGGAATGCTATGCAAGATACCGATGCAACCGCAAAAACAGGCTCGCTTAGGCCGCCTTCCCTCGCTTATTGTTGCTGCGTGTGGGCTCGTCGCTTGAATGTGTGTTTGTTCACCTTGTCATTCACAAACCCTACATACGCGACCCACCGCGGCACCGCCTAAGTGCATCCGCCGCGGCTAGCGCTCGGACCTTTTGTGTCGTCGGTTAACTTATCACTTCCTGGGGAATCGGCATGAATTAAGCGAGCCGCCAGTGCGGGGGAGGCTCTGTCCGGCACATCCGAAAAACCCCCGCCTCTGATTGGCCGGTTGACGGGTCGGGCGAGACGGCCCACTTCCTGGCTAGGTGATCTCGGTATTTTGGGCCTGGTTTGCCCGCGATTGCCTGCTTTTGTACTGGTGGGGGGCCTTGGGGGTCTGAACTGGCCTGGGAGTTACCATATCCCATCCCCTGTTTCACGTCCTGTCTCGGGTTTCCATCTCGCTTACCATGCTATCTGGCACCCCTCCCTTCACGTGCTATTAGAGCATAGAGGCCGATAGTGTCGCTATCTTATCGAAGTCCATTTAAACTATGGCGGGCTATCAATTGGCCCAAACTCGACTTTCGTCATGACATCTCTAGTGACAATTGTTGGTGGAGGCCCAGCTGGGATCGCCGCGGCCCGGGCCATCCTTGCCGAGTCCCCGGATGTTCGAGTTCACGTATTCGAGGCACGCCAGAACTTTGGAGGGCTCTGGAACTACTCTGCCATTGCGGGTCCAATGTACCGGGACCTCACGGCAAACGTGCCTCGAAGACTAATTGGGTTCACTGGGTATCCCTTCCCGGGCCAGGACACGGACCCGAGCTACCCTACGAGGCAAGAAGTCGCGGACTACATCCAGCAATACTCGCGCGATGTTACGCGGGACAGTCGCATTTCCGTTTCGTTTGGGGCCAAAGTCGAGTCGGTTCGGAAAACCGTTGACACAAAAAAGTGGTTGACTACGACCGCGGACGGTTCAGTGTTCCCAAGCGACTTCTTGCTTCTTGCCACGGGCCACTACGAGTTTCCGAACTGGCCGTCGATTCCTGGCCTCCGACAGCATTCCGGGGTGATCCACTCCGTGGACTACGACTCGCCTGAGGAGTTCACGGGCAAAAAGGTCCTTGTGCTGGGGAACTCGCGTAGTGGCACGGACATCGTCATCCAGGTCCTTAGTCGGACAGCACCGATCACGGTCAGCAGACGCCACGAGGGCGTCGAGGACCACTTGTTTGACGCGGATCCCGGGTCGGTGCTGTGGAAACCGGAAGTCACAAAGGTCATTGGTCATGCTGTCTACTTCAGCGATGGCTCGTGCGAGGTGTTCGACCGCATCATAGTTTGCACGGGCTACTTGTACGACTTTCCGTACCTGAAGCTCGATGACGGCGCCCTACAACTCCACGACAAAAACCGGCTCCGACTCCACAACCTCTACCGACACACGATCTTTGCTCCGGACCCAACGCTCGCGACCCTCGGAATGAACAAGGGCATGGTCCCGTTCCCGACCTTCGAGGCCCAGGGTGCCGTTATTGCACGCGTGTGGAGCGGGAGACTGACGGTCCCCGAGCTGTCGGTTGTGCTTGACGAGCAGACGCGAATCGCCGCAGATCGCGAGCTCGATGAGAAGTTCCACGATCTCCCCATGAGCCTCGACCTCGACTTCATGCGCGATCTCTGGGACTGGGCCGACGAGGCGCCCGGTGGGTTCCACGCCGAGCGCTGGGGCAAAGAAAAGCTCGGGCACCGCGAGGTCGTCTTGAAGGCAAAGCAGGCGAAGGATACAGAGAACCTTCTGCAGTCTAAGCGCGTTCGCGAGGCTCTTCTCTCGAGCCCTGCTCCAAGTGCGGTTCCGAGCCCTGCTCCGACTACTCTGGCTACTTGAGGCGTATTTATCTAGATTCATCTTCTCTACATTGCTTATCATTTCTGCTCATCTTGCAACATTTCTGCCCATCTTGCAACACTGCTTGATGGAACTGCCTGCCTGTACTGCCGGCCCTCTGTGTATGGCCGTAGGCAAAACGAGGTACCGAGGCTATCTGTGTTCTGCACTATCTGTACCGTTTTGCGTATACACTCGTAGATGGTATGATCTTATGCCAAAGATATATTTGGCATCCCTGCGGTATTTGCGTGTAGTATATATTATATTTGGAGTCTTTTGATCTTTATATGCAATAAATCGACTATTTTGATTTCGATCTAGTATCTTTTAGATGTCGCTGTGTTAGGGCAATGAGAGTTATGAACCTTGATCTGGGTACGTACCATTGCTAAGCCCCCCAACGCGCCTGCGTACAGAAGAAACAGCCCACTTCGAAATTAAAAATAGAAGAATAAAAATTTAATAAAGGGTGGGACGAACAGAGCGTTTAATAGACTCTGCATGCCAGAAGACACTTGACTCATATATACACATGTTCATACACAGACGTATGCACCCACATAGACACATTACACGCACATACCCACCCATAGATCATGCCCTGGGACACGAGCTGAACGAGAATGGGGAGAAGGCAGTATGCCACTATAGGTAGTCAGCCAGCCGACGCCCCTGGACCGGGATATGGCGACAAAAAAATTACATGAACCGGTTCACAAGTTTTGGGTGAGTGTTGCATCCCATACAGTCCATCGACGGAAGTCTCCGAAGAGTCAACGCAAAGGCTGGGAGCGTAGTGCCCATCATCTCACACGAGGGTTAGGAACACACTACTGATGCGGTTGACTCACGTCACAAAGCTCACGCGATCGTTCACAGGCACGACAAAACGCGACCCCGCCTCAAACCATTCCTTGCACAGACATTGTTGCATAGCACAGCTACGAAACCCAAAATGGCACGAAGGCATCCAATACTCACGTCAATCCTAATCATATTCACCATGGTGGGTCTTTTTTATTTCGCGAAGTCGTTTCAAACGAGTCCAACGCTCGCAGAGATGAGACAGTTCGAGCTCGATGCGGGCGAGCAGAACTCACTGCACCCGCCTCAAGCAGAGCATGCCGAGGAGGCCCGCCTGTCTTCCGAGGCGGCGTACGCCGAAACCAAGCACCTTTCAAATCTCGAGAAGGAAGAGCACTCGGGCTCTAGCGGTTACGGGAACACGGAACAGCACAGAAGCACGGACGAGCACAGGACAGATGAGCACGGCGTGGCTGATCTTGCTGCGGGGAAGCCCATAATGAGCAAGATGCCGAACCAAACCATTCGGGCCGAGGTTGGACGTGCTGGATGGAAGCTGCTCCACACAATTCTGTCGCAGTACCCAGAAACCCCAACGCCAGAGGAGCGTGAACTGCTCTCGACGTACATAAAACTGTTTTCGCGCGTTTATCCGTGCCGGGAATGCGCCGAGCACTTCCAAGAGCTGTTGAAGGAGTATCCTCCCCAGCTGAGGACCCGCCAAAACGCCGTGATGTGGGGCTGCCAGGCCCATAACGTCGTAAACAAGCGGCTCGGCAAGCCCGAGTATGACTGCACGTACATTTTCGACGAGTATGATTGCGGGTGCGGAGACGACAAAAAAAAGGGTGAGCCAGCGGACGCTGCGAAAACAGCCCCCAAAACAGAACTGACGAACCTCGAGAGGGGAGGCTGAGCATTTTTACATACCAACGTACCAATTAAGCATGCACTCAACGAGTGTACACGAATAGCTACGATTTCTACTGAGCATTAATTTTACTGAGCAATAATATTGCATAGATTAGCAACTACTTCACACCAAACGGCGGCTGCTCACATACCCCAAGTAACTCACGCAGCTGCGCCATAGTCCTAGCCAAGCACAAACTGCGCACATACAAAACACCCACGCAAAGTTCATATGTACGAGGTTGTCAAAACCAAACCGAAGCACGCTATATATTCGTAAATCTGCAAGAGACAAATCCCAGCCGCAGCCAAGCACGAAGCACGCTGTGTTCACAAGCCATTCGTGCGAGACACATGCTAGTTATACTCAGGCAAGCCCGTTCGTGGCCACTCGGCAGTCAGCCAGGGTTCAAGAAGAGAATGAGTAAATACATAGAGCAGTAAAATCTGTACATAGTCTAGCATGCATCGACAGCATACACCGGTCTCTCAGCGGAAGGATTCAATGCGCTTACGGCACTCGGTCTCGTTCGCGAGCAAGTGCTCCAAATGGACCCACGACTCGCCAACCGTTCTCAAGATGTACTGCTTGTTTTCCGGGAACCGAGCCGCCCGCCACATATGCATGGTCAGGCGAACGAACATGCGAGTGAGCATGAGATCGTAGATCAGCGAGATCTCCTCACCAGTGAGGGAGAACGTGGAGTCGTATCCCTTGATGAAGGCAAGTGCACCGTCCAAGAGGTCCGTGCCAGGAACGCCTAGCTGGTAAACCGAGCCCACGGCCACGTCGTTCACGATCGGCGTGTACACGGCGTCGCCGAAGTCGAGGAGGCCAACAATCTCGTCCGCGTTCTTCTTGTCCACCACTAAGTTGTCGCCGTTGTAGTCGTTGTGCACGACGCCGCGGCGCATGTGTGGGTACCTCGGCTTGACACGCTGCTCGAAGTTGTTGATGCAGCGCTTCAGCATAGCCATCTGCTCGGCAGTGACATCGATCTCGTTGAGGTACGAGCGCAGGTCCGAGGCATGCTGGATATCCCACAGCAAGACATGGTTCTGGCCGATGTGGTGAAACGTCTGCAGGGCCATCGTCGTCATGCCCGCGAGCTTGCCGAGGTTCAGCTTCTGGGCGACCGAGGCCTGCGCAGTCGCCATAAGGTCACCATCTATGTACGTGACAAGCCTTACCGTGCGGACCTCGTTGTTCACGGAGATGCGCAGGTCCGAGTTCGACCCGTGCGCAGTCACAACCTCGGGCCGCACGACCTTCTGGATCGGGATCTGCGGTGCCACGCGGTTGATGTGCAGCATGATCTCCGTCTGGAACTTGCTGAACTCCTCGTCCTCGCTCGGGTGCAGGAACTTCAGCACATACGTCTGCCCATCGGCCGTGACCTTGAAGTTCTGGTCGCGCTCGCCGCGCAGTTTCGTGAGATCTCCAGTCAAGGAGTAGTACTTGTTAAGCACTGCAGCGGCGGTCCCTACATCAACTGTGCCGGCCACGTCACGCAGCGTGCTCGCCGACGACTCCAAAGTCGTCCCGGCACTGCCCGACGACGTAAGGGCCTGCATTGTCAAATCGAACTCGCGCAAAAGCGTGTCGGCGTTCTCCTGGGTGAACACAAGCAGCGGCCGGATTTTCAAGCAGTTCGAGAGCTTTCCCGTCGAGCTGATGAGCACACCGCGTTCACGCAGCTCGCTGACAACCCGTCTTGTGAGCACGCTGTCCGGCGCCTTCGTGCCTCTGTCCTTCACAAACTCAACGGCAAAGTACTGGCCAGCTCCACGCACGTCGCCGATCTGCGCGTACTTCTCCATCATGGCCCTGAACCCCTTCAAAGTGTACTCGCCAATCTTCTCGGAGTTTGCGCGCGCATGCGACTGGACCTCGTCGAGCGTGGCCTGCGCAGCTGCAATCGACACGGGGTTACCGCCGAACGTGTTGAAGTAGCGAGCCTTGTTGCCGAAATCCTCGATGATCTCGGGGCGAGTCACACAGGCAGCAATGGGCAGGCCATTGCCCATGGGTTTGCCCATGACAACGATGTCCGGCTCGATGCCGTGGCGCTGGTAGCCCCACATGTGGCTCCCCGTGCGGCCAAAGCCCGGCTGGACCTCGTCAGCAATGTACAAACCGCCGAGCTCATGAACTTTCGCGATGGCCGGCTGCAAAAAGCCCACGGGCTCGACAAGCAGGCCGTCCGTTGAGAAAATACTGTCAGCAATGAACCCGGCGAACTTGATCCCGTGTCTCTGCATGTCCTTTACGGCCGCCTCGATGTCTGCAGCCAGGCGTTCGCCGACGTTCACGCCCGGCTCGGCCCGGTACGCGTACGGCGGGCGGACCATGCGCACATCGGCGTCGAGGGGCACGTAGTCACCCATGCTGCTCGAAATGCTCGCGACTTGGGCCGTGATGCCGTGGTAAGCATAGTCCGTGACGATGATTCCCGTTCCTTTTGTGTAGAACTTCGCCAACCGCAGGGCCAGATCCACGGCCTCGCTTCCCGTGCACGTATACATGACGTTACGCAGGCCCGGCTCGAAAGTGTCGAGCAGTTGCTCGGAGTAGGCCAAAATAGGCTCGCTGAGGTACCGCGTGTGCGTGTTCAGCGTCGTGAGCTGTTTTGTAACGGCGTCCGTTACTCGGCGGTTACAGTGGCCCACCGACACAACGTTGTTGTAGCAGTCGAGGTACTCCTTACCGTCGATATCGTACATGTGCACGCCCGCGGCCTGTACGAACTCGACGGGGTGGTCGTACATGAGCTTGTACGCCGTGCCAAGCACGTTTTGGCGGCGCGTAACGAGATCGCGCTCGCGAGGCGTGAGATCATCGAGCCGCGTAACGTCGAACCCATTTTGCATGCCACCCGCAACGACTGGCTCTGGTTTTCCCATTTTAACGTTTCAGACCTTTTTGTCCTTTTTTTAAGTGTTCGAAAGCAATGTTCTTGCTTTGTTTGGATAGATATGACTATTAGCAGGCCTGTCACGCCCAACGAGTTAGATAAGGGCTAGGTCTCCCCCCTGCTCGAGCGCAGTAACGCCCGTCGTTCAAGTACGGGATGCGGGGCACTGCAGGTGTAAAGATGCGGGCTGTTCCCAGCGGTAATTAAGGGTGCTCGCCACACCGGCGAACTCGCAGCCGGCTGGGACACAGTACGTAGTATAATATAAGTAGTGCCCGCCTGCCCGTCCCGGCTGGATCAGGCGAAGAGTCATATTCAAGGCGACAGAATTCATATGTAGATGTGCAATTCCTGGCGATGGAATGTAATATTGAGGAAATAAGTGTAACTTCAGGCGACACTAAATTGTCACACGTAGGGATGGCTGTCTCATAGACGTTTCTCAGAAGTGACTTGTCTCATAGGCAACATAAGTCTAATTATGTAGGCAATAGGTCTAGTGTTGCTTGAAGGTCACACTTTCACTGTTCGTGTCAGTGGGCTCTGCAGCTACTGCTATTGTTGTCCGCTGGCTCCTTCTATAGTTATGGCGTGCTCGCTTGGCAAAATGCAACCACCCGACTCGTGCCTGTCTGCTTATTACAGAAGCATTACTAACTCCATAAATGTGTTCGATACATATACGCACAGACGGTGGTGTTGGCTGCAGGTCGAGACATGTGCCACTGCGTGCTACGCGCACACTACTGCACAGATTTGCACTTCGAATTTATGCGTCTTCTGTGGGTAAATTTTCGACCTTCACACTACGGCCTAGATACTAGTCCTGCACTATCGTGGTTTCACTATGCAGAGTGCGCTTAATTACCATTTCTGTACTTACGACCTAGGCATGCACATGCTTGTATACGTAGAGAGGACTGCAAAAAATAGACCCAAGTAAAACATCCGCAAACCTCGAGCGGTGCAACGCCCGTAGTGCACGTCTGCACGTCTAGTTCGTGGTTCACTCCTCCAAAACTACGCGGGACGCCGTGCGTCGAACACCGCCCACTACGCACTGAACTCGGGACACACATGGAATGGGCAAGGGCGGGCATGCGAGTGAAATTTTCTGTACTTGCCAGGCCAGATGCCTGTGGACGCACGACGCCGAGCGCAAAAGCACTTATTTATTTCTGAATCCAATGCCACACGTGCAAAACTCACGAGCGAGTTCCGAGGTCTGCGTGCGCTCGCGGCTTAATACATTTGCTGACCATTTTAGTCTAGACCTGCTCGAGGGCCTGCCCAAGGGCACGCGCCCCGATCAGCCCCTCCCCATCGATCGTCGTAGACAAAGCCTCGCCCCCACTTTATCGGGCTAGTCCGCAACCCTACGAGCTGTCGAGGAGGAAATCGACGAAGGCCGTATCACGGAGGACTCGGTGCGTCTAAGCTCGCTAAATTAAAAGCCAGACGCGATTCGCCTTGCGGAGCTTGAAAGGTCGAGGCACAAATGCGCGTGCTCGAGGTGGATTCTGCTGTGGAATTTGGCATGCGGCACCGCAAGCAAACAGCTAATGCATTGCGGTCTCTCACAATACGATTACAAAGCACGGTTCTGAGAGTGAAAATCGCAGGGCCCGCGAAACGCAGCACGTGCAAGACCTAGCGAGTATCATAGGCAAAGCATGGCCGACGACAAAGCGCACGTTCCAGGCACCGATGGAGCACGCAATTGAGCGCGAGCGGTTTGATCGAGGCAGTTTCAATTAATCACCGGCCGTCGACGCATACCCTGCATGATCGACCCGGGCCCACCGAGTCGGGGTGATGGCGGGACACAGCTGTGGCCTGGTCCGCGGGCCCCGCGCTTGAGTGTGCTGTCGAAGGCTACGGGAGTCATGATAACGGGTAAAGGGCAAGAGAGATAAGGATAACTAAGCTATCATTACGGAGATGAGCCTACACAGAGATAAGCCGTCTCAAATTATCGACACCCAGCGCTCGAGCCGCGAAGGTCGGGGCTCATCACGGCGAACGCGCATGTGTGGTTCATGCCTGCGAGGGGCATGAGGAGTAAGGCGTGCTGCAGAGCCATGCATGCGCATGCACGCGCTGCCGAATGGGAGCTTGCGAATGGGCCCACATGCGCAACACGTATGCCGGCGGCTCTCGAAAAAACGCAGCACGTGCACGTGGCACGGTGACGTAAGGGCTATGTGGGACCGATAGGCAAACCCAAGCTAACCCACGCTGAGGAGATGCAGCGAAAAGATCCAGCCCACGCGCATATATAGAGCAGCGAGAATCGCCCGGCGATCGCCTCGAACTTTGCATCCGTAGTTTATACACCGAATCTCGCTATTGCCGAACCCGACGAATTTCTTGCAATAATCTTAAAGAAATAGGAGAAGTCAAGGTAGCTGGTGTCAATGAAGGGTCTCAAAGTCAATGAGTACATTGAGAATTACGGCGCAATGCTCCGCCGTGAGCTCGCGCTCCCGAGCTGGGCAACCCGTAAATACTCTGTAGATAGCCTCGACGCAGAGTCCTCGGTCCACATCAAGACCGGAGGCAAGGAAGCCCGAGTAACCTCGCAGAGTATCAGCTCGTCGGGGCAACCGCCCTCGCCCGGGCTCGTGCTGGGCGAGGTCAACGTCGAGAAGGGCTCGCCCGACGAGGACAGCAGTCTTGGCGAGGGCGTGCCCGCAAAGAAGGAGGGCCGTCTCGACAAATACTGGCCCGTTATAGCCACGGGAGCTGGTCTGTTCAGCGATGGCTACGTGAATAACTCGTCCGGTTTCGCGATCACAATGCTCGAAACGATCTACACGCCCGAGCAGTACAAGAAGTCGAACGCCATGACGAATTTGGGCGCAATCACTTTTGCCGGTACGGTTGTTGGCATGCTCACGTTTGGCCTTATCGCCGACTACTGGTCCCGCAAGATCGGGATGCTGCTTTCGACAGTCATCCTTATCGTGTTCTCGATCTTGGCCGCTGGTTCGTGGGGCGTTGGTGCTCCGGAGAACCCGCAGGGCATGTTGGACATGCTTATCGTGATGCGTGCCATCGTTGGTATTGGTATTGGCGGCGAGTACCCGGCCGGGTCCGTGGCGTGCGCTGAAGTCAGCCAGCGGTTGTCAAAGGGTGCGCGAAACCGCTGGTTCATTTGGTTCACGGATTTTATGATCGACTTTGGGTTTGTCGTGAGCGCGTTCGTGTGTTGGCTGCTCATGTACATCTGCGACGTCCCGAAGTTCGCAAAGCCGGGCCACTCGCACGGCCTGCAGACGGCGTGGCGTGTGCTCATGGGTCTTGGCGCCGTGGCCCCGCTGTCGCTGTTTTACTTACGAGTGAAGTTCGAGGACGACGACCAATTCAAGAAGAACAACTTCAAGAAGGCGAAGAAGACGCCGTGGTGGCTTATTTCGAAGCGCTACTTCTTGCGGCTCGCGCTCGTGAGCCTGATCTGGTTCATCTACGACTTCTCCGGATACAGCTGGAGCACGTACTCGTCGCTCATCGTCAAGTCCCAGGTTGCTGTGAACGACGAGGGCATCAGCAACATCCGGGACTCGTTCGGCTGGGAGGTCGTGTTCATGCTGTTCTACCTGCCGGGCTCGTTCTTGGGCGGCTACGCGTCGGACTTCTTCGGGCCGCGCATCACGCTGTTTGCGGGCATGATTTTGCAGGGCATGGTTGGTTTCATCATGGCCGCGAAGTACCACACCCTCGAAAAGAACATTGGGCCGCTTGTTGTTGTGTACGGCATCTTTTTGTCGTTGGGCGAGTTCGGTGCCGGTGACAACATCGGCCTCGTGTGCTCGAAGACGTGTGCGTCGGCTGTGCGTGGCCGTTACTATGCCATCGCAGCTGCTATTGGCAAGATCGGTGCCTTTGTTGGCACGTACGTGTTCCCGGCCATTGGCAAGCACTACGGCGGCGCAAAGGGCCTGTCAGACTCGTACGCTCAGAAGGTGTTGGTGTACATTTCGAGTGCCCTCTGCATTCTCGCGGCCGGCCTGTCCTTATTCGTTCCCGAGCTGAGCCAGGAGGCCATTGCACTCGAGGACATCAAGTTCCGGAACTATCTCCGCGACCACGGCTACGACCCGGACCAGCTCGACGAGACCGCTGCGGCCGAGCTGGACGAGGTTCCGGCGGGGATGACGGGCCGCGCGTGAGAGACATTTTGCTTTTCGGGCTCGCTTTGCCCTCGAATCCTCCTTTTTTTCTTAACACCGCACATTGAATTCACTTCCACATTGGAATAATCATCATTGGGATTATTCGATTGGATCTCCTTCACTACTATATTTATACACGGCTGACGCAGCGCGTCTAGCCTATTATTATCACTCTTGCGAACACGCACACACTTTTGCAACAAGACTTGTGACGACTTGAAACTTGTCTTGATTTTTGGAAGCGCATCAGTCTCAGATTATCATAATTCACACTCGAATCTATCTTTTTGCTAGAATGCATTTACTTATTTTTTAGTAGAGTAATTTTTTTTATTTCCCATTTGCCAATTATTCGTCAATTATTTTTCGCCAATTATTTGCCAATTATTTGCGTGTGGCGAGAGCCTCACTATATACAGCCGGTAATAGGGCCGTGTGTACAGCCTGGGACTTTGCAGTGCCGAGCCCGTAATGCCGAGCCCGTAATGCCCAGCCATTGGGTGGCGGCGCTGTGGGAACAATGTGCTCAAACGCCTTCTGGCATCGTGAACATCCACACAACTGGTCTGGCCCGTCGTCGTTACTTCTTATTAATCTAGTACGGGTTGGTGGTATAAATCATTGCAATTAGCGGGCCAACAGCTGCATAGTGCAATGCGTTGCCGATGACGAAAATGAAGACGAAAGAAAGAATCCAAGGAGAAAAAATCCAAGGAGAAAGATCCAAGGAAAAAGAGTCCAAGGAGGGGATGGGAGGATCTAGAGGACAGCTTAGATGGCGTTCTTCTTGTCTCCGTACTTGCGGATGGCATACTCGCGCAGCTTCTCGCCCCGGTAGTATAAATAAACAGGCAGCGGGATCATGAGGATCGCTGCTAGAGCCAGGATGGAGCAACCCCACCCGACAGGGTACCGGCGCGTGGCCGTGTGGTTGAAGAATACGGTTCCGAACAGCGGGAAGGCACCGCCCATTAGAGAACGTACAATGTTGCTGCTTGCGAACGCGGAACCAACGATGGTCGGCGGGAACATGGCGCCGAGCAGCGAGAAGTAGGACTGGAACATGAAGAACGCACCAACCGAGAAGAGAACGTTGCCGATCATGCCAATGACCCAGTAGATGTCGTGGCGCTCGAGCCAGCCAAAGACGAGCAATCCCATGGGCAGCAAGCACGCGCCGAACATCGAGCTGCGCGCAAACACAATGATAGGTCGCTGCATGATGAGCTTCATCTGCCACTTCGAGTAGAGGAAGAACAGCACCGTGGCGATGGCCGCACCCACGAGGAAGGGCATGAATGCAAGACCCATCTGGACAAGCGTGAAGTGATACGTGCCCAAGTACACGATAGGGATACCCTCCATGAAGAGGTACATGACCGAGTAGATGAGACCAAGATGGACGTCCATGAGCAGCAGCACGGGCTCCATAGCCGTGAGCTTGACGGGGCGCAAAAACATGATCTTCAGCACCTGCGACGGCGTCTGCGTTCTCATGAGGATTTCACCCGGAGCAATGTAGCGGTCGTCGCCTGTTTCCTTGCGCAGACGCTTTGCCTTGCGCAGGAGCAGCTCCTGCTCGGAGGTTTCCGGCATTACAAGCAACAGAATCACGAAAAAGCCGCCGGACAAGGCCAACATGAACCAGAAAATATATCGGAACCCGTGCCGCCGGCTGAGGGCAGCACCAATGAGCGGACCAAGGAACGGTCCTGCAATTGCACCGTACGCCCATACAATGAGCGAGTACATGTGCGCGGGTCCCTTCCACATATCACCGAGCGTCGCACCGGCCGTCGCAAGCGGGGGCGAGGCGAATAGACCAGCAATGAAACGCAGAACGGCAAACGGAGCGATATGGTTGATCAAACCCGTCGGGATCTGCATGCAGGCGAAAATGAGCTGACAGGCCAAGTACGTCGGGTTCCGGCCGCGGAACCCAGGAAGCTCGGACATCGGCGTCGTCCACAGCGAGCCGAGACCGTAGCCCCAAACGAAAAGCGTCAGTCCCAACATTGTCTTAACGCGT
This sequence comes from Starmerella floricola, assembly GCA_030579735.1. Classification (NCBI taxonomy): domain Eukaryota; kingdom Fungi; phylum Ascomycota; class Dipodascomycetes; order Dipodascales; family Trichomonascaceae; genus Starmerella; species Starmerella floricola. The sequence goes on along the minus strand of JAKTRP010000002.1, from coordinate 99,195 downwards.
GTAGTGTGGAAATGCGACTCCATCTCCGTTTCGGCCGGCGAAATAATGGCCGCGCCCATGTACATTGAGGTTGTGTCGAGGGAAATGATAAGCGTGGACATTAATTTCTTCCACAACGGCCAGTTCGGCGGAGAGGCCGGGTCCTCGGGACTGTCCCAGCCGACGATGAACTTGCCCCTGGCAACGGGCGGAAGGCTCTCGTCGTCAGGCGAGGTCACACGGTCAACACCAACGGGTTTCGGCTCGCTCTCGATGCCCGCGGGCCTCGTTTCATTGTTGATGCTTCCAATGTCGGTTTTCTCGTCCGACTCATGGGTGGGAGATTCGTTCTTAGGGTGCGAGCCTACATCTGCAGGCGTACCCGAAAGCACCGAGACCGAATCAGAGGATGCACTTGAGGAGGTCAACTCCTTGGTTTTCGAACGGAAGTTGGCCATGCGGATAATTGCGAAGATGAAACAAATTTATACTTTGCGGCCCTACGCTGTCGCCGCCCAGATGCGTGAGACAGGGCTAGGGCATACACAGAAGTTCGGACCCCAATTCCGATGTCCGATCATAACAAAGGCGCTGGCAACAAACGAACAGAAGCGCTACGGTGATGCGCACGCAATGCCGCAAATATCGATGTGCACGGCATTTGAATGTGCAGTCGCCTAAATTCCGGGCAGGCGCAGTGCATGGGCACGCCGTGTGGTCCTCGCCTCGCCTCACCGACCGTTGGACGGAGCCCCAGAGAACACATGGTGGAGCACTCGCGGGTCCAGGGTAGACTTACCCGAATATGCCGACAACACCAGTGGGCACACAAGCAGAGACTGAGCGTGCGCATTAGGCCAGCACCGGTGCAAGCGGCCGGTTTGAGCGCGGGAAAAAAAGCCAGTTATTACGCAATCAAGTACGGGCGATTGTCAACATAAACAGCGAGATCGATGCGATTCTCGCCTGCCAGCATGCAATGGCGTGGTGGAGTGCAAAAGACGGCTTAGACGTCCTTTTCTTCGCTTAGGCGGGCGGACCCTAGCAGCGGGCAATACTTGAGGACCTGAATCGGAATAACTCGGCACTTTTTCTGCACTACTAATTGAGAAACGTTTAACCCTAGCCTCAGCGAGGAAACTGACAAACAGCCCTGGCACACCTAACCTCAGAACTTGAATAGACGGGCCGGGTTGGGGTGCATGTGCGCGTAGTGTGTGTGCGGAATCCGTGTAAATAGTATGTGCGCGTAATATATAGCCGGTGCTAACGGGCGGAGGAGTGATCTGCTCGCGATGGAGATGTACGTGCCTTCTCTATGTAGCCTAGTTGAATTACCCGAGGGTCATTCAGGCCCTCGCGCATACAGTAAAAAAGAGTGAAGTGGGCGGGACACGGATCCGTTCCTGAGTCTGTTGCTTGGAACCAGAACGCATCTCCGCAACAGCCTAAGTCAGAAGGGCCCGCTACACAGCCACACAGGTTGTGAGTGCACTGTCAAGGCCAGTGGCCGGCGCCACTTGTAAACATTGTTCGCTATAAATACACACAGATATGCGTATATACACCCAAAAATACACACGTATAAAATATACATAAAAATGCGCTAGAGAGTATTGCGTGCCTTTTTCTGGTTGTATAGGGATTGCTGGTATATTGGATTTCGTTGCCACGGCCTTGCATGCCTCGCTGGCTTGCCACACGACTCTGCAGTTCCGAAAATTTTGAGGTCGGTACTCCGTTCGGTTGTGGCCACAGTGGCCACAGTCTCGTGCGGCGTCTTTTTTGCAGGCAATCCGGGCGTGGGAGCCGGCAGAGCGGGAGTAGGGCAAGGTCACAAAGTGAGGTGCTGGCTAGATGAACGGCCAGCTGTGAACAACACAAGTCCGTGGGTCAGGGGTCGGTACGGCCTTCGTCGTGAAGGCAGGCAGAGAATGTAATCCGGCATTCGTATATAGCTTCAGAGTAGTCTAAAGAACTATGTTAGGTAGAGTATGGGCAATAAATAGCTAAGCAGTGGCCATGCAATTTGTAAGCTAGGCAATACAGCAGTGTAGGCGATGTGCAGGCTGGGCCATACGCAGGGTAGGCAATACGCAGACTAGGCAGTCTGGCACTTGCTAAGTACATGGCAGTGGCAAGGCGCTGGACAGGTTAGTCGAGTTTGATGAGTTATATTAGAGCTCAAAATGGCATCAGCGTGTATATCATTCTATTGTATAGTGTTGTAAGTATGGAGGGGCGTGGAGTGTGTTCGTTAAATTAGCCAGCGTCGCCGCAAAGTTCCCAGTTTAGACTTTCCGCTCGGGCTCAGATATCTTTTCTGAGGCTGCGTAGCCCATTATTGTCTCGGCTACCGTGCCCTCGAATAGTTTCTCGTCCATGAACGCCTCGTCGAAGCCCATGGCTTCTTGCTCTTCCGTGATGCGCACTTTCAGGCCCGGAACTAGGTTTATAAGGAACAACAACGCGTAAGAAATGCAAAACGACCACGCGGCCATAGACACGGATGCGGCAAGGTTGTAGCCGAGCTGGACGTAGTGGCCATTGATCCAACCGCCTTTGATCTCCGTGCTACCGTCGAGAGCGGCGACCCAGTCTGCTGCGAAAAGTGCCGTGCTCACGCTGCCAATGAAACCACCTGTGCCGTGCAAATTAAACACTTCAAGGCTCTCGTCGATGCCGACTAACTTTGTGAGCCCGTCCGTGAGGTTGCATACTGCAGCTGTGACAATGCCTGTGACAACAGCGAAATGGAAAGGCACGAGCCCGGCAGCGGGTGTGATACCCACCAAACCGGCAATAACACCCTCGCAAGCAGCAATAATCGACCAGCGGTGGCCCTTGCGCACGTAGTGCAGCAACGCGTACGTGACGAGTCCCGACGACGCAGCCAGGTTCGTGTTCGCAAACGCGTAGCTCGACCTTATGGAGTCGTTCAGGGCCGTGCCCGAGTTGAAGAACATCCACCCGAAGTAAATTAGCGACGTGCCCAAAAACACAAGGATGGGGTCCTGTCTTGTGGGGCCCACGACGTTCTTGCGCTTGCCGAGAAACAGCGAAACGGCCAAGGACGCGTAGCCGCTCGAGATGTGGACAGGACCACCACCGGCAAAGTCGAGGGCCCCGAGCTTGTACACCCAGCCGTTCGTGCTCCACAGCCAGTACGCCTGGAACGAGTACACGAGCACGGAGTAAAAGCCCGCCCAAATGAGGCTCGGAATAACGTTCGCCCGCTCATTGAACCCGCCCATGGCAATGCACACTGTGGCCACACAGAAGTAGCACTCGAAAACTGTGTATATGACCTCGTTGATGTCTGCGGCGCCGGGACTCACGCTCGCCTCGACGTCCTTGTACCCACCATTCAGGAATGAGCCGACCATTTCACCACCGTTTGGTGCACAGGCCAACGTATACCCGAGCAAGAACCAGACTATGCTCACGACGCCCCACGTCATGAAATTTGTGAACAGCAATGACGTTGCACTACGCCGTCTCGACAGGCCCGCGTACAGCAGGGCAATGCCTGGCATGATGGGCCACACACAGCCCGAGGCGACCTGCACCCATACATCGTTTGCAGAATCCGTGAACTGTGTGTTTACGTCCGTCGCGAGCGGATTAGGCCCCTTCGGATTGTGGATATTGTAACTCGCCATTGCGTACCTTTGAACAAGAGAGAAAGTAGGTAAACGAGAAAGTGTGCTTCGAGCAGCGAACAATAAATTGTCTCGAGATCTTGATCCTGGGCAACGATACCGTAACGTGTAACTGATAAGGAAAATGTCGCTAAAGATTACTCACAAAATATTGCTAAGTGTTAGCGAGGACTGGTTATTTGCGACGACTCGTTAGCTGCCGGGGCGAAGAGGGCGTTGTCAGTGCGCACTGTAGATAAGAGCTAGAAATACTTAGGCCATCAACAGCAACGACGTCTGCGGGCGCAGTGACACATGCCTCATTCCCAGGCACATGGAAAGGGGTTGCTGCGGGTGCACTCGGAGTTCGATCCCTGAGAGGGCGACCTAACCCCGATAAGCAACCGCGATAACGGACGCATGCGCGGTTCCCACTACGCTCAAGACTGCCCACACGGGGTCCCAGCCTGGATACGTCCCAGCACGATTACGTTCTCTGGCATGAACACGTCCCGTGCCTGCGCACGGCCCAGTCCCAAGATACTTGTAAAGTACCCTGAGAAGCTAATTCCGATAGCTAATCAGCCCGCTCGTAGGGTTAGGCTGGGTACCACGTTGTAACGCGGTATCAGTGCCCGGCTTTCAACTGCCGAAGGGGTTCGAACAGCTAGGCGAGAGGGTTTTGGGGCCGGGGCCTTTAAAAGCCCGGCTCGCGGCTACTTTCTGCCTTACAGCCATCAATTGAATTTCAAAAATGCCTATGCTCTATAAGCCCGCCGTCGAGGGAAAGGCCGTTAAGCCTCCTCAGATCCCGTCTCCGGGAAACAACTCGTTCCTTGGCGACATCTTCACCTCGGACGCCCCAAAGGAGGAGCAGATCTCGTGTGGATTCTTCAAGCAGGAGAAGGGCGAGCCGCTTGTGTACAAGTACGACTACGATGAAATGAAGATCATTATCGAGGTCGAGGGCGAGTACTTCATTTCGGACGAGACCGGCAAGAAGGTGTCTGTTTCGCCGGGCGACGTCTTCTACTTCAGCAAGGGCACGACTATCACGTTCGAGACCACGGGCTACGGACTTGCCTTCTTCACTGGTCTCCGCCCGAACGGCGCTGCTTAAATGAGCTACGAAAATCCAAAAATATTAGGTAGATCTAAATGAGAGATCCAATATGAACTGGACCTGCAAAGGTCTTAAAAATCAACTTACAGGCAGCGTTATATATAGATTGGAAAACCTTAGAATCTAGAGTTGTCCGCATGAGTTCGTGGCCAGCCAGTCTAGCGAAAGAGCCTATTTGATCGCGGTTAGGTGTGGAAAACAGCCTGCAGGGCACGCCAATGGCCCGTCATGACTTTCATGAGTGTCACTGCTATGGCTGCCCTTGCACCATGTTCCTATTTCCCCCCTTCAATGACTTCAATGGTCTGTCTGCCATGCAACAATTAGGAACTTGCGGGTGAAAGAGCCACTTAGCGCAGTCATTTTTGGTTGCCTGACCGCGATTACTGCGCTTTGTAGTGTCGAGCATTCATACTTTATAATCTACGTACTATGCACATAATTAAGACCGCAGATACGCGAAGACGGCTTCTCCCCATATATGACGGCCCTTGTAGTAAGCGGTGTCCTCTGGCCATGCCTCGAGGGCGTCAGCACAGGCCGGACCAAGGCCCTCGCTCTTGAGCTCAGCCAAAGAGTACAAGTATGTGCGGATTGAGAACCCAAGAAATTGTGACACGGGCAGGCGGAATAAGACCTGGCGTTCTAAACGCACAAACACTTTGTTCGCGAAGTCGAGCTTGTCCACGTTGATCTCGCCGTCAAACGAGAAGTTGCCCGACGAAAACAAGTCGTGCGCCTCGCCAAGCATCACACCGTACGTCACGCGCTGCGTGAAGTTCCCAGGAACAATGCGGTGGAAGTATCGATTCATTGACATTTGCAACTTCTCCATGTACCCAGGCACGGGTGCGTGGATGTCCGTGAGCTTGAGTCCGACCTTGCTGCGCCACTCAAAACCAAGTCCAGCAATGCCAGTTGTGGCCTGCAACCTGTACTCTTCGACCTCGGGGTCGTACTGGAGCACAAATATGTCTTCCTCGATGTTGTCGGCGAGCACACGCAGGCACTCGCGGGCGGGCATGTCCTTAGAGGCGAAGCGGGGCAACTTCGCCTTGCGAATCGTGTTCTCAACGGCATTTCCTTGTGGTACAAAGTATTTCGGGAACCGCTGCGTGAGCGTATCGACCGTGAAGTCGTACATTTCCTGCACGGCACGCGAGGTTTCTGGGGAATCGAGGGCCATGCACGTCGACGTCGGGTGCTCGCGCATGATACGCTGATGGTTCTCCATGGCCTTCATGTAAGAGTCGTCCATTTTCAGCCACTCCTGACGGTTCGTGCGAGTCACGGACATTGTCAAGTGGTAGATCGACTTGAACGGCCGGTACTTGTGTGGGGCCTCGGTTTCCCAGTCGAAAGTGCCCGGGACGGGCTCAACAGTGCCCCACTGTGTTTTCGACGCGAACCGGGACTGTTTTTTCTGCGACTTCACGTACCGAACGGCGGTCAAAACCGCCAGAACTATAAAGACCGGAGCAAATACCGCAATTGCCATTGTTTGTTGTCGAGTAAAGCAAGGGCAATGCGCGGACGACAAGATAAAGTGTCTTGGCTTTTTTTAGTACAAAGTAAGCGCGTTACAACGGCAATGCAACCTGCCAAACACAACAATATAAAGGAGACGAACCATCCCGCAACGCTATCAAGAGAACGCCCTAACCGCTGCATGCGTTCGAATACCGACACTGCTGCGCAGCGATAACCGCCAAACTCCGGGAGAGGCGTGTGGCCCTTGCCCTTATCAGCTTGCCGGCAGGCACGCACGCTTAACGAGCCCGAACTCCGATGCGGGCGTATATAGGCGGGCGGCGAGATTCCGGCGCTCGAGCGTAAACGCTGGGGGCAAGGAGATACTCACTGGATTGCACTGAGTGGACCAACTGGACTAACTAGAGTGCTACTTACTGAATCGGACACCGCTTCTCAATTAGTTTGTTCCTATTAGCCTGTTTCTCAATTAGCCTCTTTCCCACTTAGCCTCTTTTCCAATCAGTCTGTTGTTACAATTAGTCTGCACAATGGTGCTAGAAGAGTACTCTACACAGTCGCTTGGCGTGTTTGCCGTGCTTGTGTTCGCGGCCATTGTCGTGATTGCCAAGGCCATATTTGCTCGCAACCGAAACGCTGGCGATGCCTGTATTTTCACGGTCGATCCCGTGCCGGATGCGTACGATTACCGGCTGGTGAAACCGGCAAAGTACCGGCCCATGAAGCCCGTGTACCACATGGTCATGAACATCAGCAAGGTCCAGCCCGACGACTGGCTGCACATCGATAGCGACTACGACTGGGTCACGAAACGGCACACGGCGATATTGGACGACGAGCCAGACCTGACGTGCAAGGCTGATCCGTCTCGGACGACGCTCGAGGCTGTGCAGGAGCTGTACGATCTTGTGTTCAACGTACTCATGCAGCGTTACCCGAGGTATTTCACGGCCCAGGGCACCACGATCATCAATCGCATTCGAGGAAATGCCGTGCTTCCTCGTTACGCTGCTCGTTCGGGCCTGAATTCGGAGGAATTGCTACGTGTGCTTATGGAAAACACGGAAGAAGACTTCCAAGTGCTCCAGCACGACCCTGTCAGTGACGAGTACGTCGTGCGGGCCATTGGCGGGCTGACTTCAGACGGGTTCATCTGGCAAAACAAGCTGAACAAGATGCTCACGGACGTGCACGCACCAGTGCCGGGCTACCGCGAGAAACTGAAGATGTCCATGAACCGGTTTTTCAACAAACTGCAGCCAGGATCTATCATCCAACGGTTTACGTGGGGGATCCATCTCGGCTCGAGCGACAAGAAGTTCCACCCTATCAAGAAGTACTCTGGCTCGGGGCCAAATGGCTGCGTTGTTGAGGGCGACGTCGACTTCGAGAAGAGCGCGTGGCTGCGAGTCGAACGCCAGGTCCCGACAAAGCTACCGAAGACGGGGTTCCTTATCCTGACGCAACACACTTTTTGGTACCCATTAACCGAGCTCAAGCTCGAGGGCATTGGTGCACTCACGGCCGACAGCATCGAAGCATGGCCAAAACCGTTCGCAGACTACAAGGGCCGTGATGACTGGGGCGAGGCCGTGTGCTCTTGGCTCCGTAAAGAGTAATCCTAGTACTGCATAATATAGATCTGGCGGTTACAGTTATCAAGCTAAATACAGACATGCGAACGCACGTGGATACAGCGGGCACGGTGCTTGAATGCACATATGTACACAGGCTCATGCATATACCGTGCACTTTAGAGGGTATGTAGTAGAGAGGCTTAAGAGCTTATGACTGCGTACCCAATGCCTTTATGTATGCATCAAACGCCTTATCGCATGCACTTCAGCTGCAATGTACATACTTATACTTCTGATGGCTTGCGCATGTCTATTAATAGACACAGCCGCGGGGAACAGCCTTGGGGCACAATGCGTGGCAAACCAGTAACTTGTGTGCGAGTGAGGGTGTGCTGAGGGTGTACGTGAGAGTGAACAATTAGTGTTTTATGCAGCTTTATGTATAAGTTTTACAGCTTCTGGCAAGCCCGGCAGTCCTTGACTTCGACCGAGCGGTTGAAGCTCTGTGCCGAAGACGGCACGTCGATCGCCGGGTTCTCCGAGAAGAACCCGTATGGGTGCAGACCCACGGTAATGCGCTCCATAGGCATGATTGGGAAGTCCTCAATGCGCGGGTAGTGTGTGAGTCCGAACGAGTGCCACAGCACAACGTCGTCGTTGCGCACGTTGTCGTTGCGCTTTACGGCGTCAGCACAACCACCGGACTCCTTGATGGACTGGTTTGTCCACCGACCGCCGGCGTACAATTCCTGGTCGCGGTACTTTGTGACCCAGAAGTGGTGCGTCGCGTACTCAGCCCGCGATCGCGCAACTGTGCCCTCCGGTGCCATGAGCAGGGCCGTTGGGCTTGCTGCAAGCTTGTAGCCGACGGGTTCCATGGTGATGGGGTTGATCTTGTTCTCGTTCACGATCTTCAGGAACCGGTTTGTGGGCTGGTTGCAGTCGAGGGCCGTGGACTTCTCGACAAACTGCTGGTCGTTGTAGAATCCTGTGCCGAACGGGTTCTTCTCGTCCCGCGGCGGGAGCTTTGTTTCGCACACCTTCACGGAGTTTGCGTGGCCGTCAATGGCGGGGTCAATGCGCATGGAGAAGATGTGCTGGTGGCCCGACGCAAGCACAGACGGCGACACGACCGTGCCCCACTTGCTCTTCTTGCCCGGGTCGATGTACTGAGTCGAGATAATGCCCGTGGCACGAATCTCGAGCTCAACACCGCCGGTCTGGTCAAAGTGCCAGTTGAAAATGTACTCGTAGTTCGCAACCGTGAGCACGGTCTGCAAAATGAGGACACGGCGGCGTACAACACGGCCAACGCCCGTGCGGAAGTTCGTGTGCTTCAACAGAATACCGTCGTCCTGCTCGTGCATGCACACGACATTTTTACGGGACTCGATCTCGCCGTTCGGGTGTACGAGCGTGCCATCGAAGTACTTGATAACACCAAGGCAGTCGCAGCCGAGGCCGAGCGTGTTTGCCGAGTACCCAGCGCCGTAATCACCGAGATCAAACGCCTGTTTGCGATGCACAGGCGGGCGGGGGTCGCCGTACGGCACGGTCATCTCGCTGAGCGAAAGGCGGTAGAACAGCATGCGGCCGTCGTACCGGATATCTCCAAGCACAAGACCCTCACGCGGGTTGAACATGACACGGAAGCTCCACTTCTGCCACTCAACAAGGCTGCCCGCGGTCTTGAACGATGGACCGTTCGGCTGCACGACGTTGTACGGCTGCAAATCCGAGCGCAGGCCCGTGGACCGGAGCTCAGGCATGTAGTCCCGGCACTGGAAGTGCTCGATGATCGATGTCGGCGTCGAGCGCGTGTTGTAGTTGATACCGTCCTTGTCGTCCGTCTCGTCGCCGGTTGCACACCAGTCAATACGAGCGAGTTTCTGCTCAAACGTGTCCAACACGGGCACAAACGGTAGAGGTTGCGAGTAAATGTTCGACTCCGGGTTGCGGGTTTTCGGGTCCTGCATGTACATCAAAAACATGACGAAGCGCGGCTTGTTGATAGGCAAGTCCGCACCGTAGACCCACGGATCCGTGTTCACGAGGTCCTTCATGTCGGCCGAAATGCCACATTTCGCGAGCGCATCAATGTATTCCGGCGACTCGTTCAGCACTTTTTCAAGGCTCGCTCCCTCGGCCATGTCGATCATGGGCTGGCGGCCCACGGGGATCTCTTCCTCCTTAATGACCTTCGACGTGTCCAGGTTCAGCCAGAGCTGGGCGGCCTTCTTTTCGGCTAACACAAGATACTCAACGTAAACGACCCGAGGAGGCGGGGCAATGGGTGTTCCCGCGTGCTCAGCATCGAGGTATCTGATCATAAGCCTTTTCGGGGGTTCCTCCATCTGCAGGGCCTTGATGTGGACAGTTTTACCCTTTGTAGCGTCCTTCAAAAGGGCGAGCGCCTTCGCGGCCTCGGCCGTTGTGAGCTGGTCGAGCGGGTGGACCATTTTAGTTCAAAATTCAAGAGCTCGGTGCTGTTCTGAGTGCTACCGGTCCGTTTGTTGACAGGCCATACCTTTATATAGGTGTGCGTGCGCTATCTCAAACCCTCTGCCCCGGCCCTGCACGTCGATTCCCGGGCGTAATCGAAATCCGTGCGAGGCCCGTGAGGCAGGCTGACGCGAGCCCAGCCCTGGCTGTGACCTAAACGCTAATAACTAGCGAGCCTAACTAGCGAGCCGAAACCGGCGCACTTAATCACACTTGACAGAATTAATCATACACTGGCACACTGGCACACTCACACACACTCATACACACATATAATTCGCGCATAATAGGCAATAAGAAAGTACTCCACACCACACCATGGCTTGACGTGTAGCATGACTACTACCTGCTACAATGCTGGCCTAAATGTAAGTTTTCATGAAAATGTCTCTCGTATTTACATAAGTGTCTCTGTTCTGGCTCGAGTGGAGGCAGTGCAGATTTTGTGGCAAGGCAGTGCCAGCCGATGGACCCACCTCCATGTGGTCTTCGTACAAGGTATGTAGTGTATGTAAGTAGATTCAAGCCATTGGCAAATTTAGTTCACGAAGCCATGTTCACGAAGCCATGATAATAGTATGAAATAATGTCCATATTATTCGAGCACGTCCAACGCGTGTGGTAAGTAAGGACGACTGTACCGCTGGGCCAAGAAGTCACATTTCTCGGTGCTCAGTGAGCATCAGCATGCATTGGCCTGCACTGCTACTGGACTGTTCAGATCACTAGGTGGGCCCGGCAAGAGCGTGCTTCGCGTTTTTTGGTTATATTTTCGCAAACACGCCGCCGCATGCACCCTTTGTGAGCTGCACAAGCGTGCTCTTCGACCGTGTGTACGCAAGAATGCCCTCCGGCCCGTTCTCGACGCCGAGCCCGCTGAGTTTCCAGCCGCCCACGGGCATTTCCGCCGGCGACTCGCCCCACGTGTTGATCCAGGTGATGCCCGCATCGAGACGCTGCACAATAGTTTGCGCAAGTGCGACGTCCGAGCCAACGACACCCGCAGCGAGGCCCATCGGCGTGTCGTTTGCCCGCGAAACAAGCTCGTCGACGTAGTTCGGGGCCGAGGTTGAGTACGGTAGAATCGACATGACGGGCCCGAAGATCTCCTCGCGCACAATGCGCATGTCGTCCGTGCAGTCCGAGAAAATGACCGGCGGGACCCAGAATCCCTTAGTCGGCCATTCGGAGGGTGTACCGTCAAACAGCACACGCGCACGGTCCTGCGTCTTGCCGTGCTCGATGTACGACAGAACCTTTTCGCGATGGGCTGCACTGACGGCCGGCCCAAAGTTTGTAGTTTCCGTTAGTGGCTCGCCCATGCGGATGCCCGTGCGGCACCGCTCGAGCAGCAATGCCTCGAACTTCGGAAGTAACGACTCGGGCACGAACACGCGCGTGCCGTTCGTGCAGACCTGACCCGTCGAGTAGAAGTTTGCAACCATAGCGATGTCTGCGGCCTCGTCAAGATCTGCATCGGGCAGCACAATGAGCGGGCTCTTCCCACCAAGCTCCATCGTCACGCTCTTCATGCCCGCGGCCGCCGAGGCTGCGACCTTGCTGCCCGTGCTGACCTGGCCCGTGAAGCTGACCTTTGCGATGCGCGGGTGCGCCACAAGGGGCGAGCCCACGGTCAGGCCATCGCCGTACACGACGTTGAACACGCCCCGCGGCACGCCGGCCTCGATATAGATCTTTGCAAGCGTGTTTGCGTGCAAAGGCGTGACCTCGCTCGGCTTGTAGACCATGCAGTTCCCCGCCGCCAAACACGGTGCGCTCTTCCACAGCGCAATCTGGATCGGGTAGTTCCACGCACCAATGCCCGCACACACGCCGAGGGGCTCGTGGGACGTGTAGACCACGGCGTCCTCTCGCAGCCGCGTGTACTGGCCAGGCACGCCCGAGCCGGACCCGCCGCTCGAAACGTAGCGCGCGTAGTACTCGAGCACGTCTGCGCCCGTGGCCACGTCAACGGAGGCCGTTTCCGAGATCGGCTTGCCCGTATCGCGCGTTTCCGTGGCCGCGAGCTCGTCGTTGCGTTCGCGCAAAATCGCAGCTGCACGCAGCAAAATCGCAGCGCGTTCGCTCGCGGGCGTCTGTGACCACGCCTTGAAGGCGTGTTCGGCCGCACTGACCGCATCCTCGAGCTGTTCGGGCGTGGTTGTGTGCACCGTCGCCAGCGGCTCGCCCGAGGCCGGGTCAATGGACTGGAAAGTCGGCGACTTGCTCGTTGGCGGCGTCGGGTGCTCCTGCCCGGAGTGGAACGTGTATATTTCCTTCGCAAACGTCATCCTGCACGCCGAAAAATAGTGTCCTGGAGTAGTGTGAAGATGGGCGGAAATGTTCGAGGTTAAGACGGTGTGGCCGTTTGTGGCTGCTGAGTCAGGCTGACGTGGGTGGTCGCGGGGGAACGTGCCTGGGACTCACGAGCCGGTGCATGCTGTGCAGTGGATTCATGGGAGTGTGACGGACCATTGTGACGGACTATTGGCTAGTGAGTGATATACGTGGTAATCGGTTGCTCATTGGCTACTCGCTACTTGTGGGTTATTGGCTACTAGTTGGTACTTGCTTGGCTATGCGTTGGCTATTCGGCAACACGCTCGGAAACACGCTGTTCGATAATGCTATTCGGCACTTATTCAACTACGCGCTATTCGATACGCTACTGGTTACACGCGATTGGCCACACCATTGGGCCACACGCTATTCGGTAATACATCATTGGGCCGGCGAAGTGCCTCCGGTCCGATAGGCCAGGGGCTAGGGCCATGCAGCCGGATACTCAGCCGGCATCGTCAGAACAATTCGAGGCGAAACACACAATTGGCAGTTGTGTAACTTTGCCTCGGTCATATTCGGCATGGAAGGCGTGTACGCGTATTGGCCCTGTCCGTGCTGTGCGTGTCCGTATTGGTGTGTCCGTATTCGCGTCCGTGTTGGCGTGTCCGTACTGTCCGTGGCCTTTCCGTGACATCTCCGTGTATTATGATTGTTTGTGGCGGGCTTATCAGATCGATACACACTGCATGCAGTCACTCTACCGCGGGCCTGATCGGGCGAGCCGCCTGCGGGAGTCGATACGACGTGCGAGCCTGAGTCAGAGCCCTTGCCCCGATAAAACGCGAAAAATATATTTTTCGATAAGCCCCGGATCGAGGATCTGTTTTCTTAGCTAATGGCTACTGAAGTGCTCCCCGAGTCGCCCGAGTTCGACTACGTCATTGTTGGCGGAGGCACCGCTGGCTGCGTGATCGCCGCCCGCCTGTCTGCGTACGCTCCTGATGCGCGCATCCTCCTCATCGAGGCAGGGCCCTCGGACCTAAACCGCCAAGAGGTGCTGCAACTGCGCGAGTGGCTGAGCCTGCTCGGCGGCGAGCTCGACTACGACTACGGCACGGTCGAGCAGCCCATGGGCAACAGCCACATCCGGCACTCGCGCGCGAAAGTGCTTGGCGGGTGCTCGTCCCACAACACGCTCATCTCGTTCCGGCCCTTGAAACACGACATGGACCGCTGGGTCGCGAGCGGCTGCACGGGCTGGAACTTCGGGCAGGTCCAAAGGTTGTGCGACAAGCTGCGCAACACCGTGCAGCCCGTGCACGCTCGGCACCGGAACCAGCTGTGCAAGGACTGGATCGAGTCGTGCAGCTCGGCCCTGAACATTCCCGTGCTCCACGACTTCAACAAGCAGATCAGCTCGACGGGCGAGCTCGGCCCCGGCGTTGGGTTCTTGTCGATCTCGTACAACCCCGACGACGGCCGCCGAAGCAGTGCTTCGGTCGCGTACATCCACCCGATCCTGACGGGGGCCGAGCCGCGGCCGAACTTAACGATCCTGACCGAGGCCTGGGTCTCGAAACTTGTTGTTGAGCGCGACACTGTGCGTGGTGTGGACGTCACGTTGAAGAGCGGCCGCAAAACGCACGTCCGGGCCACGCGCGAGGTCGTGTTGTGTGCCGGTGCCGTCGATACGCCGCGGCTCATGCTTCTTTCCGGTTTGGGCCCGCGGGCGCAGCTCGAATCGCTCGGGATCCCCGTGAAACACGACATTCCCGGCGTTGGCGAGAACCTGCTCGACCACCCGGAGACAATCATCATGTGGGAGCTGAACAAGCCCGTGCCGCCGAACCAAACAACCATGGACTCGGACGCCGCCATTTTCCTCCGGCGAGAGCCGACAAACGCACGCGGCGGTGACGGGAATGCGGCTGATATCATGATGCACTGCTACCAGATCCCGTTCACGCTGAACACGGAGCGTCTCGGGTACAAGACGATCAGGGACGGCTACGCGTTCTGCATGACGCCGAACATCCCGCGGCCCCGCTCACGAGGCCGGATCTACTTGACGTCGGCCGATCCGGCCGTGAAGCCGGCGCTCGACTTCCGCTACTTCACGGACGCAGAGGGCTACGACGCGGCCACGCTTGTCGCTGGCATCAAGGCTGCTCGCGAGGTCGCGAAGCAGGAGCCCTTCCGCAGCTGGCTCAAGGAAGAGGTTGCGCCGGGCCCGAAGGTGCAAACGGACGAGGAGATCAGCGAGTACGCCCGCCGCGCCGCGCACACCGTGTACCACCCGGCAGGCACGACGAAGATGGGCGACGTTCGCCGCGACCCGCTCGCCGTCGTCGACCCAGAACTGCGTGTTCGTGGGTTCCGCAACCTGCGCATTGCCGACGCCGGTGTGTTCCCGGAAATGACGACCGTGAATCCAATGCTTACGGTTCTGTCGATCGGCGAGCGCTGTGCCGAGCTCATGGCCACGCAGAGCTGGAACCCGGAGCCGCGTTTGTAACAACCACGCAATCGCAACCACGCAACCTCGCAAATGTCACCAAAATAATTACGCAAATAGTCACACGAATACTGCATACAGATTACGGACTCACACTATGGACTCACACCACGGACTCACACTGCGGACTCACACTGCGGACTCACAGAGCATACGAATCTACGGGGCCGGCGGGACACTGTTCACCTACATAGTCAACTATACGGATTGTCCACGCACGAGCAATGCTTCGCTCAATGCGGGTCGCACTATGCAATACATGCGGTGTGGCTATGCTGCGCAAGTTCGGTGTTCGCATGAAGGGTGTAAGGACTTTCGTGTTCCATGGCACATGCTTTGCGCTCCCTAAGTTCTTCGCGTTCCTTGGCTGCTTCGTTCCATGCTTCGCGATGAGTTGGCATGGCCGAGCAGGATGGCCTACGCCACGTCTATGTGCATGACTTCAAGGTCTTGATGCAGACTGCGTGCAAGCCACGCGGGCAAAGCAGGTAAGAATCGCATCCTGATCACTAGGATGCGCACTATTTATTTATAAAAGTCAATTGATTATATGCTAGCATACTTGGGCACCGTGTTCCCTTCAACGCGAGAAGTGCAGGTCACATTGCTACTCGCTGTCCCTCATGTCAATACTATTGCAATTGGCTTTGTTTCGTGAGTGCATGTTTCGCTGAGTGCGGCTCAGCAACCAGCGTGCGTCGATTAGTTGTGCGGGTGTTGACTCGGCGTTGGCTTGTGGCTTGGGTATTGACTGGGTTATTGACTCGTTGCGCTGCACCGCCGATGGCTAGGGCCTGGGTGTTGACTGGCGGCGTGCACGACGCTATCTGGCACAACCCTCAAGCACGGCCTGATAAGATAGCGGTCGCCGCCCGTGTGCCCTTACCCGACTCGGCAGTTGACGGGCGTGGCTCTGAGTGGCTCCTCCCACCTCGCTCGAGCCGCGTCCTCCACACATAATGCGCGCATTAGCCTGCTTGCATGTGAGGGCTTATGTAAATAATTACGTACATCTTACCCGGTCCTACCCCCGCCCCCCTCCTCCCACGTCGCTGAGATAATGACGTATGGGCCCTTTCCCTCGACGCAGAACGATAGCGGACGGTTTTCCCAAAACGCTGGTGAGCCGTTGTAGGCCTCCCCCTGACCCGCCTAGACCCCCCTTTCCCTTGACACTCGCATTTGGCATGAGCGTTAGAGGGGTCTGAAGGGCCTCTGTGCCGCGCGCGCGTGTTATGGCGCCGGCTCGCCGCAGTGCGAGGCGCTCTCGAACCCCCGCTCCGCGTCCCGGACTTCGTGTGTAAGCAGCGCTTATCTCTGGTGATGAGGCCTCGCAGCTTGTATAAGCCCATCGCTACGTAACCCTTCATTGCGTAACCCTCGGCCGTGCGCTGGGTTGCGCAGGTGCCCCTTATATAGAGGCACATCCCCAGGGCACCGACCCTGCATTGGTATAATCGACCAAAATGAAGCGCGTGGACACTGAAGTAGGCATGAAGTCTTTAAAAAAAGAGGTCTCGGCCTCGAGTGATGACTTCGACGTGGGCACGGGCACCTTCACCGAGCAGAAGCTCGAGGACTTCGGCTACAAGGAGGAGTTTCGCCGCGAGTTCTCGTACTTCTCCGCGTTCAGCTTCGCCGTTTCCGTGAGCGGGCTGTTCAGCACAGTTGCAACTACGTTTATTTACCCGCTGCAGGCCGGCGGCTCGGCTGCTGTCGTGTGGTGTTGGCTGATCTCCGGTGTCGGCTGTTTGTGCATTGCATTCTCCGTTGCCGAGCTCGTGAGTGCGTACCCGACGTCGGGTGGCCTTTACTATGCATGCAGCCGTGTTTTCCCGAAAAAATGGGCGCCTTTCATGTGCTGGGTCGATGGCTGGATGAACCTGCTTGGCCAGATCGCCGGCGTGGC
Organism: Starmerella floricola; assembly: GCA_030579735.1. NCBI lineage: Eukaryota > Fungi > Ascomycota > Dipodascomycetes > Dipodascales > Trichomonascaceae > Starmerella > Starmerella floricola. The sequence continues at coordinate 82,175 of JAKTRP010000002.1, read as the reverse complement.
TTCGAGCGATTACGGAGCAGCCGAAATCATTCTCGCTGCTGCGAATGTCGGGACGGATGGCCGATACGTGCCAACGACGGGCCACACAGTTGGTGTCATGGCCGGCGTGCTTGCGCTACAGGGTCTTGTGAGCTGTTTACCAACGCAGTACATCGAGAAGTTCACGCGGTCGTACGTCATTTTCCACATTGCGACGCTCATTGCCGGGGCCGTGGCCCTGCTTGCATGCTGCAACGACCGACACGATGCTACGTACGTGTTCACGGACATCCAGTCGTTCAGCGGGTGGTCGCCAAAGGGGTTCTCGTTCCTGTTTGGGTTCCTCAGCGTTAGCTGGACGATGACGGACTACGACGCCACGGCCCACATCTGCGAGGAAATGACCGACCCCGAGGTCAAGGCCCCGTGGGCGATCTCCATGGCCATGCTGTTCACGTTTGTTGCCGGGTTTTTGTACAACATCGTGCTCTGTTTCTGTATGGGCGATGCAGAGTCCCTCGTGACGTCCTCGCAACCCGTCGTTGAGATCTACAACCGATCGCTCGGCAAGGCCGGCGCCGTGGCGTTTGCCGTGTTCATGTTCGTGATCGTGAATTTCCTGGGACTGGCCGCATTGCAGGCCGCGAGTCGCGCTCTGTGGGCCCAGGCTCGTGACGAGATGTTCCCGCTCGTGTCGCCGATCCTGTACCGCGTGAACAAGTACACGCAGACGCCCGTGAATGCCGTGATTGCGTTGACGGTGGCGTGCATCTGCATCAACTTGATTGCCCTTGGCAGCGCACAGACAATTGATGCAATCTTCAACGTGTGTGCCGTGGCCCTTGACTGGTCGTACTGCCTGCCGATCCTCGGCAAGCTCCTGTTCCCAAGCCTGCACAAGAAGGGCCCCTGGAACCTCGGCAAGTTCTCGTTCCTTGTGAACTCGTGGGCCTGCCTGTGGACGCTGTTCGCGAGCATCATCTTCTTCATGCCCACAAACATGCCGGTTACGCCCGAGAATATGAACTACTGCGTCGTGTTTTTCGTGTTTATTCTGCTTGCCTCGATCATCTGCTGGTTCACTGGTGGCTCGAAGATCTACAAGGGCCCACAGCGCACGATGGCTCCCGAGGGGGAGGGCGTCGAAGTTCTCAAACAAGTTCCAAACTAATCAGCCGACCGCGGCCAAGACCTCAAAGAGGCTACTCAAGCATATATACACATATTTATAGACGATTTCTCTCGCATCCCGCAAATACACTAATAGAAATAGACATTTAGCGTGTCATCATACATGTAGACGTCAAACAAAAGCTTTGCCTTTAGTCTGTAAAGCACATAAACAAATATCCAACTTAAATATGATTATGAAGGAACGCAAGCTTTCAGGTCTTTACCGCGTGTTCGCACCACATCTACAGTTTGTTGCATACAGCATCAAACGTAACTTTTGATCTCGTGAGCTTAGCTGTACAGCTTATACTTCCTTTGGAATGGGTGAGGTATGGTAACAAGCATCGGGAGCAGCCGTACCTGTGTCCTCTGTATTGTGAACAAGGCTAAATTGTATGCGAAACAAATGAGCACATGCACGGCACAGCTTCGTTCGATTCGACTTGACGCTTCTCCATAACCATCGCTTATGATCCTTGAAGCCACTGTGTAGTTCAAGCTGCAAAGTCCCGGGCCAACAGTTCTTATTTTTTTCACCCTTTGCCAGGCCTCGGCGACCTAGTTCCGATACACAGGTTCTCCCTATTCTTTTATTCAGCTGGAAGTGGCTTCACCGTGGGGGCCACGCGTGCTCTGACCCTGAGCCGGTTGCTAAATTCCACGGGCCCTGTTTGCGTGGAGGATCAAGATATGTATAAGGATTTTCATTACAAAATTTAAAGAAGAAAACTAGCGCTCTCTCTCGCCTGATTAAAACCCGCAGTTCCGGAACTCTCGCGCTGATGAGAATCTCAGGTGCGGGCCTTCGCGTACGATGAAACCGACTCAATCAGCACAATTTACGTCCCGCAATTCGTGACCCGGTGTCTTTGCTCCGCATTTAATTTAGTTTATCTTATCTAGCCGCCATTTCCGATCGGGGGCGCCGCCTTAGGAATGGGATTTGATGGTATCGTTTACCGACCGGCGTTGCGATCTTATCTGCGTGCGCTCTAGGGCAGCATGGCTGGCTGTGCGTCTGCATGAGCCTCCGTTTCGGATCTAGAGCCCCTTAACACCACACGATCCGTCAAACACAGCCGAGCAGCCCACGAGCCCAGCCGATAACACAGCGCCCTTCGGAACTTGATCGCATCCGTGCATAACTTCACATAGTAAAGGATTAAGAGACTCTTTTTAGTTGTGTAATTCTATGCGGCCACTGCAGGCGATTGGATGTCCGCTTCGACAGGTGATTGGGCGTTCTGCTAATAGAACTGCGCCCACTAGCCAAGAGCTCGTTTCTGTCGCGGCACTTGTCGTGGGAAACTTGCGTTGAGAATCTCCTGGCGTTCGGAATGCAAACGAAAAGTCTACCCGAGATACAGCTCTATGTTCTCTACGGCGAGCAGCTATCCATCTCATGAACCGGTGTGTCAGCCACAATTCCGTCGTTTCGAATGTGATCTCTGAGGTGGCTAACTGTCAAACGTAATTACGCTACATGAGTATATGAGAGGGCGCCTTGCCAAGCCGGACCACTTCACACCAGCAAATGCTACGTGCTTTTTACAATTTGTCGCCATTAGACGCCAATGAAAACAGACTATCTAGTATTACTAGTTACAGAACCGGCATATGCGTCAACCCCTCAATCATTGGATACCAAAATCGGACTATCAAGCGATATCGGCACAATGTACCAGCGAATGGTACGTGCTATTCGCCATTGGTCGCCATTGGTCGTCTTTGGCCATTGGTCGTCCTTGGCCATTGGTGATCCTAGCTCCAGTAGTTCGATTGACAAAATGGACATATCTCATTACATGCTACGTAGCTTTACATGATACTTACATGGTGTACAACTCGTTGACCGTAGTCTCGAGGTACTCGCGTTGCGTGTCGGCAAACGCCTTCACGGAGTCGAGGTCCCACTGCTTGTTCTCGGTGAGCCGCTCGCGCTGAATACGCAGCCGGTCCTCGAGGACCTTGAGGCGGTACTCGAGCCACTGGAAGCCGATCTCCTTCGCGTCCGAGCACTCGCCAACGCCACGCATGTGTGACATGTCGTACGCCATCGGGTCCCGCGGGCGGAGGCTTGTGACCATGGCAATGCGCTCGGGGCAGTTCAGCGAGCGCAGAGCCGCGTGCTTCAGGCACGAGCCCTGCATGATGACGACCTTGCCGAGCCCCGGGCCCGGAACAATGCAGATCCGCCCGTCCCGGCCCATAACGGCCGTCTCACCGCCTTGCATACCCTCTGTATCCGAGACCATGTGCACGGCAACAAACGGCACGCGGTCGAAGTGCCAGTCGTCCACGGGCCGTGCGTCGTACTTGCTCGGCGGAAGCTTCTCGTTGTCCGGCAAGGGAGCCGAGGGCACGACGCCAAGATCGCGCACGCCGTCGGGGCCCTTCGGCCCGAGCTGGATGTTTGTGTGCCCGATCTCGTAGTCCATCATCGGCACGAGATCAATGCCCGCAGCTCGAGACATCGCTTCGAGGACCTGCGGGCAGTGCCACGCGTCGTACACGAACTGCGACTTCTCGGGAGCGAACCCGCGGACCTGGTAGGGGGCCCGCTTCGTGCTGTAGACGTGGTTCTCCTGCACGGCTGCAGAGAAAAGGTCGTTGCGCATGAGATGCACGGCCTCCTCCGTGAATACGCGGAACGCGGCCGTGGCCCCGATGGGGCTGATGCCGTCCTTCTCGTTATCGTAGCCGAACTCGTCGAGCGTTTTCCGCCAGGCGGGCTCCTCGATCGCGAGGTGCTTCGCCGGATCAAACTTGATGTGCGTCGGCTCGTACTTCCACTTCGGGAGGGCCGGAATCTGCTGGATGGGCTGGATAAACGTGCCCTCAATGGGCCCATCGCCCGGTTCTGGCGTGCCTGAGGGTGTGAATGTGTCGAGAGCAGTCGAGGCCATATTACTCAATTAGGTTGGTGAGCTGTGCTGGGCTTTCGTGGGAATTAGTGAGCTTTCGCGAGTGCCGTTAAGGAGGTGTGGGCCTTTAAAAACGTGAGCGAATTTAAAAGTGCACTGTCACGAAATCGTGTTTGGATGTGTTTCGCGTCTTCAGACCTACAGCCGCTGACGTTCGTTCGACTTCGCTGGGTGGTTTCGAGTCGAGTGTGCTGAATTCGGCATGATGCCGTTTCGATATATATAGATGCAGAACGGGGTTGTGTGCATGAGCCGCGATGCATCCAGGGGCAGGGTTACGCCCTTGCTCCTCACTCGATAAGCGATACGTCGGCGTTTGACGCACTGGAAGCGCACGATTCAGCGATAAGCACAACGGCGAGCTAAAAACTCAGCGATATACTCGAATTGAGCACTTGGCTTTTCAAATTTGCAGCGCGCGCGCGTTCTGGGTTGTTTGTTTCGGTTGCCGACTGGGGCCCCATTACCGCTCCGCGGAGCCCTTGCCCTTTTCCGCACACCGCCAACACGCCCGCCGGAAATTGATCGCGAGAAGGCCAAACAAAGTAACAAAAAAATTCTGTACGAAGTACGACGGCCCGAAAAATAGCTCCGTATCCATATCCGTCGGTCCGCATGTACCATTAACTTCTACCACGTCTATACACAACGGGTATATACAGTGAACGTACACAGTCAACGGGTATCAATCCACCCAGTCAATCAGCACGAGCATAGGAAGTACTGAATGTAAGACAGAGGTGCGTTCACCTTCCGCGATAAAGACCGTTGATGCTCGCATGGGATGAGCATCGATAAAGTGAACGCAACGTCGACATCAATATCCTCCCAAGTCCACGGCATTCACGTATCTCGACACCACACATCTCGATACCCCCACATCTCGACGTCCACATAGACAGTCGCGTCAACGTACAATTCAGCAATATGTATCAAACAGTAATCTGCAAAAAGCCAAGACAACCTGCCTTCAATGATCAACACACATTTCAAACAGCATTAGACCCATCGAGGACGAGTTCAATGATCATAACACGAATTCGACAAAGAGCATAGCCAAGAACACTATCGCCCATGTCTGTACCATTCCTATAGATCCCGAACAGCATAGCCAAGAACACAGCCGTTATCGGACAAGTTTGTGCATAACGGTGGCTTCCTTAATAGGCGAGTAACTCATCAACCAACTTAGCTGGCAAGAATCTGAAGGGCTTGATCCTAGCTCGTTCCGGCTTATTCCTCGCTTGTTTTTGCTCGCGAACCACGACAATTTGAACCGGGTGGATGGAGTAGTGCGAGTACAGAATACATAACGCAATGCTAATGCAGAATGCACGTAAATGCAATTAGAGCGCAAAGAAGTCGGCTTCGGGCGTCGAGTCGTTCGCGAGGTGTCCGAGGATGTCCTTATCCAGCAAGAACTCCCAGATGTTGTCCTCGCCGTAGCCGTCGTCGGTCAGCGGCGAGATGCTCGCCGTGTGCCCGTCGCTGAGATCGCCCATGCCGAGCTGGCTCGCTGTGCGCACGAGCTGTCCCGCGTCTGTTTGGCCTATCGGCGGCGAGATCGCCGGGCTCGTCGCACTTGCCGTGCTCAGATTGCGGGGACGCACGGCCTGCGAGCTTGACGCCGTGCGGTCCTTTGCGAAGTTCTCAAGTTTGTCGGCCTTGTCGTGTTTGCCGTCCTTTGTTGGCTTGGGTTTCGGCTTCGACATCGAAACTTGTGCGTAGCGGCGACAGATCTTTTCGAGCGGCCGCGAATAAATATGCTGGTCGTCCGGCGGCAGCTTCGCCATCGTGCTTGCTGCACGCATGAGGATCTCAACAATGTCTTGCCGGTTCGTGCACGGCGTGCCGACGAGCAGGATCTTTGCGAGAAATACGGCCGCGTGCAGCAGCCGCGTGATCCACTGGATCGGCGAGTACCGCAGCTTCACGGGCCGGTTGCTATCGGACTCGTGGTTGATGATGAACGTGGCTGCGTCAACGGCGATCTGCAGAAACTTCTGCGACTCGTCGAACCCAAGCAGCTGCGTAACGGACGACGATCGCTGCCACGGAATGAGCGCAATCGAGAAAACGTACAGCTCGAAGTGGCAGAACTCGAACATCGTTGTGCGGTCGGCCCACGACGTGCCGGCGACGATCTGGCTGTAGTCGACCTTCCACTTGCGCACGAGCTGGTGCAGCAAATTCAGGATTGTGATGTACTGGCCGGACGCAAGCAGGCGGTGCGTTTCCGACCGCGAGCGGTACAGCGACCGGTTCGCGAGGTGCAGCAGCTTCACGATATCAAGGCGTGCGCGGTCGGCGAGCGTGCACTGCCGCACAAGGTACTCGGGGAACTCCTCCTCGGTGCCGTCCGTTTGGTGCAGCATCGGCTGCTGGCCGAGCCGGCACGCAAGCAGGTGGTCCGTGAAGTGCAGGGCGATTGTTGCCTGGATGTCGTGCCGCAGCAGCCCGACGTACCCGGCAAGGCGGATCGCCTGGCCCATGAGCGGCCAGCAAATGCGCGTGTGCCTCTGCAGGGCCTCGCCAGGACCCGTGGACAGAAGCAGCGCCCCGGGGAACCACTCGGCGAGCGTGAGCACGGCGAAAATCACGGACCGCACTTGGTGCATCGGGCACTCCCACAGTAGAGCAGCAAGCGTCGACTGCGAGTACTTCCACAGCCGCCTGTGCACGTCCGTGAACTGCGAATCGTCAAGACAGCGAGCGCCAATTGTGCAGATCACGGCAAGAAGCGCCGGTTCGGCGGCAATGCGCGCAAGCTCCTGGTACTCGCTCGGGATGTACGACGCGTAGAACGGGGCGATCTCCGCAAAAAAGAAGCCGACGAGCCGGCACACTTCCTCTACGCTCAGCACGCCGTCGGCCACGATTGCCGCGTCGTGGATTGGCAGCCTACGCGTCGACGGGGCGGCAAAGTCGTACGTGCCGTCGACCTTGTCCGGTTTCGGCTCGAGCCGGTCGACTTTCCGGCGGGTTACGGGGCGTGTGTCGCCCGCGTCGAGCGCCTCACCGTCGGCTTCACCGTCGTACACGCGTTTCCGGCCAGCGGCACGGTGTAAAATCTCAATGGCGTCGTTCGGGTTGTACATTTCGTTGCCGAGCACGCTGTCGTCGGGGGCCGGCGAGAACACGGGGGACATGTCGCGCACGCTTCCTGGCGCGTCCGGCTGCAGCTGCTGCGCCTGTGTGCGTTTCTCGTGCTCCTTTTCGCGCTTCTCCTTGCCGGCAAGCACGTTGCCGTACCCGCCACGCTTCTCAATTGCCGGAACCTCGCACATGAGGTGCTCTTCGACGCACCGCCGGCACGCGGCCGAGTCGCTGTCGAAGTTGCAGCGCGTTTTGCGCTTGCGGCAGTTCAAACACGCCTTGCTCGCGCGTCGCCGCCGCGTGCTCTCATCGGTTTCCTGCACCGTGATCGTGTTCATGTCACTGTTCGCAGGGTCGGGACAGTTCGCAGGGTCGGGGGCTCTGGAGCTGCTCTAGAACACGCAGTGAACAATTCGCCAGAAAAAATTATAAATAAGGGCCGTGCCGTATGATAAGAAAAGGGTGGGGGAGCTTCTGTGTATGCCCCTGCTTTGATAAGCCCGTTTAGTCACTGGCCCGCCTATCATGGGCCCGTGCCCTTGGGGTTAGGCTCCTGAGATAAGCGCCGGGCGACTCGCCCGCCAGAATGCCTAGCTGAGTCATCGCACGCTGCGAGGTGGCGAAAACGTCGCGCGCAAAGGAGGTGTGGGGGTCGGGCCAGCGGGCAGCAGCCGCCGCTACCGGCGCAAGTCCCTGAAACCCTCGCCCTGTGAACGGCGAGCCGGGGAACTCGCGGGAGCCCTACGGGAGCCTTACGGGAGCCTCGCCGGAGTCTCGGTTAATATGCCTGCATGCGTGCGAACGGCCTCGCTGGCTCGACCAGGCGTGTTTCGACGAAACGTGTCCATGCGAGGCTCGAATCCTGGAGATCTCGATGGCATGATTAGCTTCGTAGCTTCGATTCCTTTTCCGTAAAATTGCGCAATGTAACTGACTGACTTTTATTTTTCGTTCTTGAGGCTTTATTTTGCTTTGCTGGGCCGACTAGCTCGGCTTGCCTTGCTTGGGCTGCCTCGCAAGCCTTGTCGACGTGCCGGTTGTGGCTACGAACGAGCTTTGGGCGAAGGAGGCACGACAGAGTTGGGATATAATTTTTAGTTTAAGTATCTTGAGCTAGTTGCGTCGTTTGGACTGCGAATGGCGTGCTTGCGCTGTTTGAGCCGGTAGGGTTTGACGTCGCCCGATCGGCCCGCCCTGGCTACGGGCTGGTGGTCCTTGCGTACGTAGAAAGCAGTGAGCAATCACAGGTACGCGTCTTAGGCCCGCAGCAGCCTGTGAAGCATTTTTGCGTGGCCGTGCTCGGTTACCGGTGATACGCTACATATCCTGTGTTCTGATAGGCTCGACCTGTTGCCCTAGCCCTCTAACCGAGGTCCCATGGGCGTGTCCCAAACGCCGGCGTCCATGCATCGGCGAGGTCCCATGCATCGGCGAAGGTCGTCCCAATGCATCGGGCGGTTCATCGATGATTGATCACCCATTAATCCATGCATACACATAAACATGCACGTACATACGCCTGAACACGACTAGTATATATAAGAACGGTGCCCGCCCGAAGGGTCTTGTATGTTGAAAAAGGTGTTTTCGGCATGGACAATGGCCCCGAAACAGCCTCCATTTTCAAAACTGTACGCGCTCCAGGTGAACCCCGTGGGGAAAATCCTCGAGTTTGACCTCAAGTCACGGACTCCACGCGTGCTCATTGACAACTTGAGTACGCACCCGGACGGTATCCAGGTCGATCGCGCAAACAACGTGTTGTTCTGGACAAACATGGGCGAGGCCCAGCACGGCAAGGAGTTCCTCGAGAACGACGGCTCGCTCGAGGCTGCTGATCTCGAGGGGAAGAATCGCCGGACTCTTGTTCCGAAGGGTACGTTTGTTACGGGGAAACAGCTCGTGAAGGATGGCGGCTACTTGTACTGGTGTGACCGTGAGGGCACACGCGTGTTCAGGGCAAAGCAGGACGGGTCAGAGCCGGAAGTTCTTGTGCAGTCGGGCCTTTACCCTCGCGATTCGCAAAATTATACCCGGCAGTGTGTTGGGATCGCCGTTGACAGCAAGACCGGCCTGTTTTACTGGACACAGAAGGGTCCGCCAAAGGGCGGGAAGGGTCGGATCTTCCGGGCTCCCCTCGAAATCCCGCGGGGAGAGGCACCAGGCACGCGCACGGATATCGAGGTTATTCTCAGCGACTTGCCCGAGCCAATTGACCTCGAGCTAGACGGCCACGGCAAGCTGTACTGGACGGACCGCGGGGACGAGAAGGCCGGGGGTAACAGCCTGAACCGGGCAGACCTCACCGAGGGCAGGCTCCAGAACCACGAAATTCTGGCTTCGGGGTTAAAGGAGGCGATTGCTCTTGCTGCAGACTTCGAAAACAGCCACGTCTATGTCTCGGATTTGAGCGGTCGTATCTACAGGCACACCCTTGGTGTCCAGGGCTCTTTAGAGGTCTTTTCGGAGGGCCACGGGCCACTCACTGGCATTGCCTTGGGATAACTAGCGTAGATGAAATAGCATAAGCGACGTGCAGTCACGATCGAGACGTTTTGGGAAGACTTTGGGTCACTTCAAGAGCTCTCCATTCTAAGTACTTGTCGTTCGAATGCTGCTCAATGCCTGTGCAGTGCCAACAAACGCTGTGGTGGCTATTGCTAAAGACTTTACAACGTCAGGCTGATAGCGTGAGGCTTTCATCTTGCATCTCATTACTGGGAGTTTTTCATTCGATACGTTCCTCTTTCCGACAACCGTGCAATTATTGTGCAATGCCGACAAATGATACCGCGGCTAGTGGCCGATGACTAGAACGGTAGGCTGGAACGGTAGGCTAGAACGGTCGGTTATAACGGTAGGTTATAACGTGAGACTAGAATGTGTATGAATATGTAAGGCTCTATTTCTCGTTTGCAAGGACCTTGAGCGTCTCGTGGGCTGCCTTCACGCCGGACATGGCCATGGCACCGAACGTCGGTCCCATGCGCGAGTGGCCGTCGAGCTCAGACAGCTCCATGCCAGCAACAACAATGCCAGGAACAATCTCGCGCGTGCGCTTGACGATCTGGCCCTCGCTGCGCTGCATGTCGAGGCCCTGCATGCCCTGCATCTTCACGGCCCCCATCGTGTTCAAGCGCTTGATGCTGAACGCACCGAACGGACCGTCGTGACCCGTTGTAGAGATGACAACACGGCTGTTGATCGTGTTCGGGTCCATGCACGACTGAGTGTCGTGGTTCAGGGCAACAAGCGTCCAGTTCGTGACGACGCCAGCGACCTTCACCTCGCCCGAGGCCTCGTCCTTGCGCGTGATAAGGTCCTCGACGGCGGTTGCGTTGAACAACTTCACGTTCGGGAACTCGAGAACCTTGCTCAGGAGCGTCGACGTGAAATACGCAGCGTGTTTCACAACAACGTAGTCGCCCTCGTCCTCGAAGGGCACGCCAAGGGCACGCAGAAACTCGTCCGCGGGCTTGCGCATGACCATGGCACTGAAGAGCTGGCCACCAAGGTGGGCACCGCCACCGGGAGCAACGCCAGCCTCAACAATGGCGATCTTCAGGTCGGGGCGGGCAGAGGCAAGCACCCACGCCGCAGAGAGACCGGCCGATCCGGCACCAATGATGACGACATCGCTCTCGGCGTACTTGTCGAGGTCAGCAAAGTACCGGCGGGTCATGGCACGAGAAACAGTACTCTCGCGGATGTCCGTGAACTCGAAGTTTGTCCAGTCACGGTTCATGAGGGCGCTTGCCTCGTTGTGCTCAACGGGCTGCAGGCGGGCACTGTTCGTAGTTGTTGTCGTAGTAGTTGCCAACATTGTCAATGGAGAAGTGGGGGTGTTTGGGTGTGTGCAAAGAAGAAGAAGTGTCTTGTTCTTTGAAGCTAAGTTGCGTGCTAGTTGAAAATACGGTGGATATTTATATTCGCAGGATCCCTGGCCGTGGAGCCCCGGTAAGATGCATGGCTGCTCCTAGCTCCGGCCGGCGTAGGGTTATGCGGTCCCCTCTTGTATGATAACTGCGCGAGCATCGTTCGCGAGCCCACTACGCCAACGATGCTCGCCCCATGTTTAATTTATTTATGGGCCTACATTGAGATGTCGTCTACTTCTTATATACAATGGGCTCAGCGTGCGTAATCGTGGTCCTTCCGATGCACCCTCGCCTACTTTCCGGTACCAGAGCGCATCAAGAATCGGAAATCAGATGTCCCCGGGTTCCCCAAACGTCGTGTGTTGATCACTTCACCGGTGCACACGTCGCCGTGCTTAGGGTTGCCAATCAGCACCGACATTTTAACCTCCAGGGTACCCTCGCTCGTAGTTTGCGACGTGGTCAAGCGTGGCCGACGCAGCGTTGCAGCTGTAAATAACGCTTATCTACCTAGATTAGTAGCCCGTAGGCGGAGATTAGAGGGGCTGGACGTGTCCCACTTCTCACGGCCGTTGCCAGGGTCGTTGACACATCGCTGCCCTTAATCCCATCAGCAGTCGCCGTAAGCCATGGACACTCTCCTTGTATTTTCGGTGACAATCGGAGTGAACTTGCCGATTAATGCATGCATGAGCTGTCACTACCGCCGGAGAAATCGCTCCACTTCGCGAGTTACAACGCCCGCGTAACCCTCAGCCCTGTCGAGCTATCTCTATTGCAGGGGACCCCGGCGTGACTCGGGACACGATCTCGTTCATGCTCGTTTCCAGCTATAGGCTCCATTTTTACGCCCGGAAAATGCATGTTCGCAAGCTTCGCACGCTCAATTATGTGACACAAATGTTAAAAAATTAGCTTTGCTCGCTGGTTTGCGTGCACGCGGCCAGCATCTCCAGTCTCCTGGTTCCACGTGCTACGCTTGCCATTGTTTAGCGCCGTATAAGATCTCGCAGATGCTCAGCAACAACCCTCACATCTTGCATCTGTGTCACTTGTTTCCTCACGCCCGGTGGGGCGCTGTGTCTCAAGAAGTGTGCTGATTACTCGCACTCGTGGGAAGCGCATCTGGATCCTCGCCAATGGAGCATCGTAAATCCGACATCAGCTTAGACGGTGGGTTTTCAAGCGTATGCCGGAAAGAGCTTTGATTTGCAGCTTCGTTCGACGTTTCTATAGCTATATACAGATATCTTCTAGCTATTCTGAGCCTGGGCGTCCAAAAATCCCTCGGTATGTTTCTATGCATGTACGCGTCGCCTATCGTTACCTCATATCTAAGTCCACTTCGATCGCGTTGCTGTTCTTGAATCCGGAAAACTATTAAGTATGTTTCCAGCTGGCATTCTGTGCTGCAGCTTGATCTTCGCATTTCGAAGTTTCTGATTTTACCAATCTCCTCCTGTTCTTCTGTCATAGCAGAAAGTCTACGCAGTTCACTTTCTGCGTGTGCATCATGCAGCCGTAATCTACTGTACTAGAGACGGCACTGATCATCTTAGGTCTTGTGACCTTTAAGCAGGGTGCCGTGCAGCACAATGCCTTTCTGTACCCTGCTATTTTATGTACCCAAATCTCTACCGTGCTCGTACGCATTTCATTCTCTCAAGTAATTTACAGCCAGTATGCATGGGTCTAGCAAAAGCATATCGCACAGCATCTTATTGTCTGGTAGAGCGGGAGATGAAGCAATTTCCGAGTATTGTCTCTGCGAATTAGGTCAGTAATCTTCAGCATCCCCCTTTCTGCTCTCTCTGGTGAACTCCGCGTACTCCTACCAAGTAGTCTCGTGTTCATGCTGTCCACATTTCGATACAATGAGTGGTTAGTGATGTGAAGCGTGCATTTAGATCCTCGCACCAGAATTTGGTGAATTTTCAATACTCATATCTGCATTGATTGTGTTCGTGCGCATCGCCATCCCAATGATTGTCAGCCCCCCGTATGTTTAGCAGACAGAGTCCATGAAATCACCTTGTAATCCTCACTCCCTGCGCATGAGGGTCGGATTCCATTTAGTATTTAGACGTTCTTAGTATTATTGAGTGTTATGCTTGCTTTCGGCCCGGTAAAAATCTGACAGCGTAGCCATCAATGTAATTTATGTGGACTGCCAGATAAATAAGATGCATTGATACCCTAATCTCTAATGTCTTGCGACACTTGAACCCTGTTCAATTGTTGACAGTAGCAGTAGAACCATTGAGTATTTATTGGTGTCGAACGGCAAAGGGCTATGAATTAATGCTCCCGCCATTGTGTAAGGCTCGTCGTTTGGGAGTTTGCTGATGCTGTTGACGAATAGTCGGTCGCGTAAAATCTTTCTGACGGCATTCTGTGGCGCAAATCGACCCCAATCTATCGAATTTTTGAACGTAAGTGCAGTTTGCACCTTTATCCTGACTATTTCGAGGCCGGCTGCTCTGTGTGATTTTCGGCTGTTTTCTATAGGGAGCTCTTGGTCGGACCTCCACTACCTACGTGCAGCTGCGATCATAGTCGACTAGTCGTGACTATATGTCCTTTGGTAGTGCAAATGGTGTGAGGCGTGTGTCGCTGTGGAAGTTCAGCCGCATAAAGTCTCTTGTGTTCCCTTTGGTATGTAGACCCGCATCCATGGCGGTTCCATCTACGCAGCGTGGCGCCTTGAGACGCAGATCCCGTAAGTCTAGTAATGCTCAGCTAGCTTGGCGGTATAATCCTGCTTTGTCTCTGATGTGCATTTCTTTCTCACATCATTGTTTGATTGTTACGAATTGAAGTTTTTGTATGCTCGGCCACTAAGTTCGGCTGGCTACTTGCCTCGCCCTAGATGGGATGCGCGACTAAATTACTAGCCATACCCGCTCGTTGAGTACAAAAGAATTCGTAACCATAATATTTCTCCATGATACACACATACATATATATACACATATAAATAGCAAAAATGCCTAGAATCGCAAATAACGATACCAGCAATCCCAAAGGTGTACCAGATAGCAGAGGCGATGTGATCTGCTTGCCTTCGTAGTGAATTCCTACTTCAGCTGGAAGACGCGGGCACTAAATTGAATCTCCGCGGAGAACACTACGTACCGGTGGCGCAGCAGCCCCAGTCGGCAGAAGGAAGCAGTCGCTAGACATGACCCAGCCCAGTGAAGGCACCGGAATGCATGCCGCAACCCCGGCACAAAATCCAGAAATAGATCTCAACCGATAAATGGCAATCCCAGCCGCCACAGACTGGTACCCAGTTCGGGGAATTAGGTCAAATCAGGATCGCAGCCGGGCACCGAGAAGCGCCTAGGCCGTGCACATAGCGAAAGTCCTATCGACCGTCTGCCCAAACCAACAATGAAAAATGATCTTCAGAAACAACACATTTATGGACAGTACGGACAAATAGAGATTTTAGAGGGCATAGTAATTGAAATAACTAGGATTATTGGTACAGGCCAGATGCCGACTAGAAAAGGAGGCGTAGCGAACAGTGCGTGATCTACGCGATCTGTATCGCATGCCTCTCGCAGTCCAGAATGCTTAAGCGAAGATCACACGGCCGCGAAGTTGCGAGAAAAAGAGCAAGATCAGTGCGTGCTGACGCGATCGGTTATGAGGATCGCCGCGTGCCTTCGCGGTTTAAGGTAGTAAGGCAGTCTTGATCCACCTTAGCGAAGCAGGGTACGGGGACGCATGAAGAGACGGCAGATGTTGCCACTAGTCGGAAATAATGGGAACTGGACTGCAAAGTTCAGGCGAGGGTTAGGCAAGGAGTTACCGGTCGCACAGGCGGTGCATGGAAACTAGTGGGTTCTCGCGGGACAGCCCGTGGCATGAGACGGGAGCAGGAACCGCAGAGCACAAGCGAAGAGCAACCAAAGGAAACGAATCAGACACACCAAAGCACAATCGTGAAGGGAACGGAGCCGCAGCCGTGCACAAAGTGAGCGGCATCGGCGACGAGGAAGTAAGGCGCTTCTTTCCGGATTCTGCTACCCCAACCCATGCACAAGCAGGTTCTGAGACCTGCTCCCCTAAGCACGATCGCTTGTTTAAGATCACAGACTAATTACGCGATGTTCCTGTGTGGGGCGGTGCGGGGACGCCAGCGAACAAGCACAGAGGCTGCGCTGTACAAAATTATAGAATTGAACGACACAAATCAGCCACACGCAGGGCAAATCGTACCATCGCGGAGGATGTGCCGGACCGGGGAAGTCAGAAAATTTACACTACGCTGCATGGAGGGAAGCTGTAACCGGGGATGACAAATGCTGCATGAGAAACATTTATTACCAATAAGGGGATTAGGGCATATATGCATCACATGACTTTAATTAGGCCGCACCGACCGCGGGCTATTGATCTCTAAAACGGGCAACAGTTGACGACGCATTGGCGGCGCACCTTGATTGTCACAAAAATGTCTGAAAGCGCACGGCAATGACAAGGAGTTAGAGAAGGCGAAGCTATATCCGTTGGACGGAAGTCTCCGGGTCTGACACGCTGCGGCGTCGTGACTTGACAGAATCAGGGCGGACATAGCGTGCATGGCATGGTACATACTGCATACACATACAGGGCAAAGGGTAATCCATATTTTTCCGTTCCTTACGTCGCCTGTCCTCGATCGGTGTACCAGTTGCAGCGATTGGATTTTAGAACCTGGCAAGGAATTGAGCTCTCCAAATGGCGGATTAAAACAATAAATACAGTTAAAATCACAGTCTTTATATTACTACGCCACGCACTCGTTGCAGCGACCATCGATCACTTTCAAATCGAATGCTAAAAAAAGAAAAAATTGGTCGCCGATCAATAACTGAATGTAGCTCAATGCATGCCCATGCGGGGCCCGCTGATCTGCTGATCATGCAGGTAGCCGCTATCGTTGCTGTCCAGGCATATATACCAAATCGACCGACCCTTCCCGTGAAGAAAACATCGGAGTCTGTTTATGGTTCTAAGATCCCTGTATCTATTAGTTCTAGCGGGATCCGCTTTCGCGGACTCCTCCACCACAAGCGCTCCAACGTTTGCATCGTCCGCAAAAGTTAATGGGTCGAGTTACGCGAACTCGACATCATCTTCGCCGAGAACGAGCTCGGCGAGCCAGGCCAGCTCGGCCCTCGTCTCGTCGCAGGCAGGCTCCAGCAGTCCGCAATCGGGATCAGCGTCGTCCTACTCGTCGGCGGTGTCCAGCTCAATTTACTCTGTCGCTTCTTCTAATACCCCGAGCTCCGCGAGATCGAGTGCTCAGAACTCGGCGTCGAGCTCCATCACGTCATCGATTATCTCTAGCTCCGCAGTAAAGAGCTCTGCGGGCTCGTCGATCGCTAGCTCTGGACAGTCAAGCGCAGCGACATCTAATTCTGCGGCCTCCAGGTCCGCTCAGCCCAAGTCTGCCACGTCCTCTGCTCATGCGTCCTCTAATAATGCTGCTTCCTCTAGCTCTGCATCCTCCAAGGCGAGCTCTCCAGCCTCGTCGGCTGTACCCAGTTCGCCTAAACCTAGCACGGTTGCCCCCAGTTCTGCTGCTTCTTCGATTGCTTCCAGCTCTGCTGCCCCTAGCTCTGCTGCCCCTAGCTCTGCTGCCTCCAGCTCTGCCGCTTCGTCGATTGCCTCCAGCTCTGCCGCCTCTTCAGTTGCTTCCGGTTCCGCCAAGCCGAGCTCGGCAGCCTCCAGCTCCCTGAAGCCTAGCTCTGCTGTTTCGTCGGCTGCCTCTAGCTCCGTGAAGTCCAGCTCTGCTGCTTCGTCGGTTGCCTCTAGGTCCGCGAAGCCTAGCTCTGCTGCCTCTAGCTCTGCCGCCTCTTCAGTTGCTTCCAGTTCCGCCAAGCCGAGTTCGGCAGCCTCCAGCTCTCTGAAGTCTAGCTCTGCTGTTTCGTCGGTTGCTTCTAGCTCCGTGAAGCCTAGCTCTGCTGCTTCGTCGGTGGCCTCAAGCTCTGTAAAGCCTAGCTCTGCCGCTCCCAGCTCTGCTGCCTCTTCGGTTGCCTCTAGTTTGGCAAAGTATAGCTCCGCGAAATCTAGCTCTGCTGCCTCCAGCTCAGTTACCTCTTCGGCTGTCCCCAGCTCAGTTGCCTCGTCGGTTGCTTCAAACTCTGCTAAGCCAAGTTCGGCGGCTTCGTTGGTCGCACTCAGCTCCGCTAAATCTAGCTCGGTAGCCTCGACTACTTCTAGCTCCGTGAAGGCTAGCTCTGCAGCTTCATCAGTCGCCTCTTCTGCGGCATCCACTTCTGCGAAACCAAGCTCGGTAGCTTCATCCAACTCTTTGAGTGCAAGGAGTTCTCCAGCCTCTGGAAGTCCGTCTCCGACACCAAGCTCAGCAAGCCCTGCAGTTTCTAGCGCCTCGAAATCCAGCCAAACCCCCTCAATTGCTCCGCGATACCTTAATTCAAGCTCAGTAGCTTCCTCTTCGGGAGCCTCAAGCTCACCCAAATCAAGCTCAGTCGCATCCTCGGCTGCGTCAAGCTCCGCCAAGCTCAGCTCAGCAGCTTCTACGGTGGCTTCAAGCTCAATTAAGGCTAGTTCTATTGCTTCCTCGGGTTCTAAGGCTAGTAGTTCCGCCGTCAGCTCATCTGGCTCGCCTGCCAGCAGCCCGCCGATCAGCAGCTCCGCTAGATCCAGCAGTACTGTCTATTTGGGTTCTTCGACCAAGCCCAGTTCTTCCGCTTCGTCTTCTGTTTCCAATGTAAGCAGCCGTAGGTCTGCTGCCTCGTCTGCGTCTGCTGCCTCCTCGACTGTCTCCAGTTCCCAACTGAGCTCGACTGCCTCTTCAGCGGCGTCTACTCCCAGCTCAGCAGCTTCATCTGCATCCAGCTCGGCAAAGCCTAGCTCTGCTCTTTCCGTGTCCTCGAGCTTTGCTAACTCCAGTTCTGCGGCCTCAGCTACTGCACGCAGTTCATCTAAGCTGAGCTCGGTTCCCTCTTCGGCTGCCTCGAGTTCTGCTGGGCCTAGCTCCGTGGGCTCTTCAGCTGGTGTTAGTTCGCTCAAATCAAGCTCTGCGGCTTCCAGCTCGGCTAGGCCTAGTTCTGCGAGCTCCTCGGCTGGCTCCAGCTCTGCTAAGCCAAGCTCCGTTGCTTCCAGTTCTGCCAAAGTTAGCTCCACAGCCTCGTATACTGCTAGCTCGACCAAGCCTAGCACTGTATCTGCAGTCTCAAGCTTTGCCAACTCTAGCTCCGTGGCTTCCTCAAGTGTGCGTAGCTCATCTAAGCTGAGCTCAGTTGCTTCCTCAACTGGATCTAGCTCTGCTAAGCTCAGCTCCGCTGCTTCTAGCTCTGCCAGTCCCAGCTCAGCTGCTCCGAGTTCTGCTAAACCTAGTTCTGCAGCCTCTAGCTCAGTTAAGAGTTCTGTTCTGTCTAGCTTCGCCAACTCGAGCGCCATTGCCTCGTCAACTGCACGCAGCTCGTCTAAGCTGAGTTCAGTTGCCTCGTCCGTCGTCTCCAGTTCGGCCAAGTCTAGCTCTGCGGGTTCGTCAGCTGGCCCTAGCTCGGCCAAGCCCAGCTCAGCTGCTTCTAGTGCTGCTAAGTCGAGTTCTGCTCTGTCCAGCTTTGCCAACTCTAGCTCCGTTGCTTCTTCAACTGCACGCAGCTCGTCTAAGCTGAGCTCGGTTGCCTCGTCAAGTGTACGAGGTTCGTCTAAATTAAGCTCTGTGGCCTCATCAGCCGGGTCCAGTTCTGCCAAGTCTAGCTCTGCGGCCTCTAGCTTCGCAAACTCAAGCTCCGTGCCTTCGTCGACTCCTCGCAGCTCGTCTAAGTCAAGCTCTGTGGCCTCGTCGGCAGCTTCAAGTTCGGCAAGGCCCAGCTCAGCTCCTTCTAGCTCCGCTAAGTCGAGTTCAGCCCTCTCCAGCTTTGCCAACTCGAGCTCTGTGGCCTCGTCAAGTGTACGAGGTTCGTCTAAGTTAAGCTCTGTGGCCTCATCAGCCGGGTCCAGTTCTGCCAAGTCTAGCTCTGCGGCCTCTAGCTTCGCAAACTCAAGCTCCGTGCCTTCGTCGACTCCTCGCAGCTCGTCTAAGTCAAGCTCTGTGGCCTCGTCGGCAGCTTCAAGTTCGGCAAGGCCCAGCTCTGCAGCCTCTAGCTCCGCTAAGTCGAGTTCCGCTATCTCTAGCTTCGCCAACTCGAGCGTTGTGGCCTCGTCAAGTGTGCACAGCTCGTCTAAGCCTAGTTCAGCAGCCTCATCGATCGGCTCTAGTTCTTCCAAGCCTAGCTCAGCGGCTTCTAGTTCTGCTAGGTCGAGTTCCGCTATCTCAAGCTTCGCCAACTCGAGCTCCGTGGCCTCCTCGACCGCACGCAGTTCTTCTAAGCTAAGCTCAGTTGCCTCATCAGCCGGTTCCAGTTCTGCCAAGCCCAGCTCTGCAGCCTCATCTGTTGCGAGCTCAGCCAAGTCTAGCTCTGTCATCTCGAGCTTCGCAAACTCAAGCTCTGTCGCCTCTTCGACTGCACGCAGCTCGTCTAAATTGAGTTCTGTGGCCTCGCCGGCTGGTTCTAGCTCTGCTAAACCAAGTTCTGTGGCTTCGTCTGCTAGGTCGAGTTCTGCTATCTCAAGCTTCGCCAACTCGAGCTCCGTGGCCTCCTCGACCACACGCAGTTCTTCTAAGCTAAGCTCAGTTGCCTCATCAGCCGGTTCCAGTTCTGCCAAGCCCAGCTCTGCAGTTTCAAGCTTCATCAACTCGAGTTCTGTCGCCTCGTCGACTGCACGCAGTTCGTCTAAGCTAAGCTCAGTTGCCTCATCAGCCGGTTCCAGTTCTGCCAAGCCTAGCTCTGCAGTCTCAAGCTTCGCAAACTCTAGCTCTGTCGCCTCGTCGACTGCACGCAGTTCGTCTAAGCTAAGCTCAGTCGCCTCATCAGCCGGTTCCAGTTCTGCCAAGCCTAGCTCTGCAGTCTCAAGCTTTGCCAACTCTAGCTCTGTAGCCTCATCGGCTGGCTCTAGCTCGGCTCGGCCAAGTTCAGCAGCCTCGTCTGCGAGGTCAAGTTCTGCAGTTTCAAGCTTTGCCAACTCTAGCTCTGTTGCCTCGGCGACTGCACGCAGCTCGTCTAAGCTGAGCTCGGTTGCCTCGTCAGCGGGTTCCAGTTCTGTCAGGCCTAGCTCGGTTGCCTCGTCAGCGGGTTCCAGTTCTGTCAAGCCTAGCTCGGCGGTCTCTAGCTCCGCAAACTCAAGCTCCGTGGCTTCGTCAACTGCACACAGTTCGTCGAAGCTGAGCTCTGTGGCCTCATCAGCCGGGTCCAGTTCTGCCAAGTCTAGCTCTGCGGCCTCTAGCTTCGCAAACTCAAGCTCCGTGGCTTCGTCGATTCCTCGCAGCTCGTCTAAGCTGAGCTCGGTTGCCTCGTCAGCGGGTTCCAG